>VYXH01003522.1:435747-447571 GCA_013397275.1 Burhinus bistriatus | reverse complement strand
AAAAAAAAAAAAAAAAAAAAAAAAACCAAAACCGCAGAGGCCCAAATCACCTGTGGAGAAAAAAAAAAAAAAAAAAAAAAAAAGAAAAAGAAAACCTCTTCACCACTGTGCAAACGGACACAGCGAGAAAAAGGGAATGTCTTTAAATAACCATGTACCTGTATAGCACCTGCCTATGGGGTAAAAATATTTCTGACCATAAAGGGCAGCACCTATTCCTGGGTACACACGAGCAATAAGGACCCAGATCCTGGGTTTGACCACAGTGATTCAACGCAGAGTGATTTTTTTCTCAAAAAAAAAAAATAATAAAAAAAAAAGTAGATTTAACTCAGCAACCAGCACCAGCTGAGCTGTTCCTAATTGTCCCAATTTACCTCCCCCCAACAGCAATTCCTTATCTGAGCCACCCGTTGCTCTGTCCCCCCGTATCCAGAGAGCCCTGTGGTTCTTGACAGCTGTGACAATTGAGATGGGATACACAGGATGCCCAGTTTTTCGAGCCGGGGAGGTGAGCGGCGCTTGGTTGCAGATGAGCATTTCCGCAGAGGATGCGTGCAGCAGTTGGAGAGTCAACAGCCCGGCACCTGGCAGCCCCGTGTACCAAACAACGTGTTTACAGCTGTTTGCACGCTCTTTACTGCCACGCAGGAGCCCTCTGAGCTCATCTGACCTCCTCTCCAAGCCAGATCTTGATGTGTTTTGTTTTCTTCCCAGAAGCTGGGTTGCGACATGCTTTCACGGAAGACGATTCGTCTTCTTCCTGAAAGATTCCCCGTGATGCTGAGTCCCTCACCTCCCCCGGCAAGCTGCTCAGATGCTTAATTACCTTCTCTGCTAGGAGGCTGTCTCTTATTTTAAGGCTGAATTTGTCTGGCTTTCACTTCCAGGCACTGGGCCTTCGGGTGGGCGACTGAAAAATCCTCTACGTGCAACGAACTGTCAGACGTGCCTTTCAACAGAAACCTTTTGTCTGGTTTTCTAGCACCTGGATCAGTTTTGTGTCTCTCCTTTGAACTCTCTGCACTCTTTCCCCATCTTGAAGCAGAACTGAACCCAATGGTACAGTGGCATCCCAGCAAGGAGGGGTGCAGAGAGAAGATGACTGCTTCATCTCCTTGTTCCTGCACGGGATTACTACCGTCCTTTCTGTCACAGCTCTTTGCAGTAAAGTCAGTCTCCCCGGGTACATTTTTGGGTCGCAGCTCCCTGGAGCAGAGCCTGTAGCTCTGCACACAGACCTTGCGCCCTCCAGGCTCAGATCCATTTCCTGACTCGTGGATGCACTGGGATAACTTCTGCTTGGGCTGTGACTCCCTGGCCCCTAAGCAACCTTCACAGTCTGCACAGGAATAACTCCCCTGTGCTAGCAGCTTGCTGAAAAATCAAATACTTTTCCTGCTTTTGCTTACTGCATCAATCCTCGGATTAAGCCAGCCTTTGAGAGGAAAAACAGGGGGGTTGCTTTTGAAAGGACGTGAAATGAGCTCTGTTTCCTCATGTCAGGGACAGAAAATGGGTCCAGAACCATTTTATTACTGGGATAGATACAGCTTTTAAGTCCGATGGCTTTAGGGGTCTATGTGGTTCATAAAATGGTCTGACTCTTGGAGGAACAAATATGAAGTGGCTGTGAGGGGAGCTCAAAGGACAGAGGATGAGGTCCATCAGCAGCAAGTGTCTTTGAGGGCATTTTAAAGTAATGGGACCAAGTCCTTCCGCGCTGTGTACACTAAACCTTGTACCACCAGTGACGAATGCGGTGGGCTTCACCGCTCTGCAGAACTCCCTCGATGCCCTTTAAAGCACCTCTTTCCCCTCTTCTTCCCAGGAACAGCACCGTTCTGAATTCCAAAGTCATCTCCGTGACTGTGAAGCCATTTCCCCGGTCTCTCCTCACCCCCTTGGAAATTGAATTCTCCCACTTGTACAACGTAAGTCTTTCCTGGGAACCTGCCCCCATCCCGCAGCTGTGTTCGCTTCCGCATAGCTGGAATGCGTTCGTGCAAGGAAGGGGGTGGTTTTGCTGGGCTCCTGGGACCTCTTTGCCATTGCAGGACCCTTCAATCTCCCTTAACGAGGGCTGCCGAGGCACTTGACTGCCCCTGAGGCTGGGCTGGTGTTGGTGTCCTGTTGATGCTCGCTGCCAAGGGTGCACCGTATGGGTCAGCCTTGCCAGGTTTGCAAGGCTGCTCTCTGCTCCTCACTCAGGCATCGCCAATGCAGGAGGAGGGTGACAGCGCTGCTTGCACAGGGAACAGGGGCGTACCTGTCCCAAATTCACACCGTTTCATTGTTGGCATGATCATGGGAGAAGAACCGTGCGCTCGTTAAAAAGTTGGTAAAACAATGACCTTCCTTGAGGAGGGAAAGAGGCAGAGGAAAGTTTGTTTTCATTAATACCTGCAATGTTCTTTGCAGTCCTTTGATACAACTGGAGACACGGATATTACTATTATGATCAGTGCTTTCAAACGCAGCCAAAGATCCCCTCCAGGTTCCCCTGCTCAACCCTAAACAGATGTACGTGATGGACACTCACGTACCCCAAGGCCTGTTCTTGTTGTGGGTTTCAGATGTCCTCCTGAGGCTCTGCAACATGAATATTAGATCTGTCATGTCTTTGCTTTGGACTTTCCTGGAAGGATTTTCCAAAGTGGTCTAAGACAGTTGCAGCTGGAGTCAGTGTTAAACCTCTTCCAGGGGGTTTTAAACACACCTGACCACCTCCCACAGGGCTGTGGCTCTTCTGAGTACCGTGTCCCACAAAAACATATGCTGTATTTGATCCACTTTCCAGAAGGGAGCAGCAAAAGGATTCTGTGTGAGAGGAGGAAAAAAGGAAGAACATCAGTAGGTTGAGTCAGGAAAGATGCAGACTCAAATCCTTCTACAGAGATGTTGATGTAGAACAAACTGAGGCCTGTTTTATTCTTGCTTTTCAAGCCAAGGGTGGAAGAAGGTCTCCCAAGGACTCAGATCTGTGACTGCCCATCTAGAGTATCACAGACACACCGCGCTTAAAGTAGCGGTAGCTGTCCTACAGGACCTACATATTTCATTCTAGTTGCTCCAAATGCCCCATCAACAGCACGGCACTAATCTGTTTCGTTTTTCCCTTTCTTCTCTCCTGGCAGGGAACCACCAACCAGACCTGCATCCTGTGGGACGAAACTAATGGGTGAGTTCTGTGGGTTTCTCTTTATTCTCACAGGCTCGATTGCTTTCTGGGTGAAATCATCACAATTTTAGCAGTGATGTGTAAGTTTGTTGGAGCCATTTGCTCTCTCTACCTAGTTTTTTCTTGCGGCCACCTTCATGGCTGGCAAAGTCCTTCACCCTGGTGGGGAATGCCTCACGCTTTCTTCCTTCTGCGTTGTCATTTAGTGGCAGTTGAACTGTGTCTTGTATTTAAAGATCTGCAATTAGATGTTGTCAGTACAGTCCGTGAAAGGTCCTGTGTGCCAGGAGCATCGTGTATCTGTACCAGGGAAACCTCTCTCAGTGTCCGAGCAGGGATGTCCATGTGTGCTTCCCCTCAGAGGGAAGGGTGTTTGCATTTCCTTGTGACGTTTTGGACCCTGGTTTACGTTTTGCAGAAGTGGCCTCTAATTTTGACTCTTCCAATTTAGGAACTCTGACCCAGGATTCTGGAGTCATTCACAGATTACCCTACATTGAGCTTGAAGTAGCACTGCTTGACTCTCTTCAGTGCTCACCCCAAACTGGGCACCATAAGGAGAGTAACGCAAAATCAGAGCCCGCTGTTGCAAATACGGCCTGCAGGGGAGAAGTATGTGTTGTGCTGGTGCGATATAGTAAAACAATTTCTGCCAGGATTCCTGAAATGACTGGTGCCGTTGGGGAGGTGTTGAGTGATGTGATTGTGGTCAGCAGGGAAAAAAGAAAACCCAAGTTACCGCAAAGTTAGCGCCATAAATCCCATATGAGAACTAGTTGTCAGAGAGTGTGTATCTTAAAATAAATAAATAAATAAAATAAAATTAAGTGCACTCTGAAAGCGTGGTCTTAAATCCTGAGTGAGTTTGACAAGAATACAAAGCGTTTGATTTAATGGTGTTTTTACTTCACTGACTTTTGTGTCTCAGTTTGAGGACCAATCTGACTTCTTTTCTGCTTACAGTCAGTTTCTCTCCTCGAGATCTCACGCATTTGGCACATACCTCTGCATTTATTATTATTATTTATTACCATTATCTGCAGCATCTGAAAAATGATTCTATTCTTCTCCTTTTACGCTCCATTAAGTAGCATATACACACATAGGCGGGCAACATATTTGCAGCCAGCTTACTGTTCTTGTTGGCCTGTGATTAATTCGGCATGTATGAGTGGATCCAAAGCAAAGCTGAAGAACCCAGAGGGACTCTCGCCTTGTGAAATCACACCCATGTTGTAGCCTAGGGCAGAGCTGGTACCTCCGGGTTGTGGTGAAAATTGCTGTGGCATTAGAAGATGGTTGAGATGCAGGAGCCCCTTGTATGCTACGCTAACCTCGTATGGCAGTATGCAGGTGAACCTTCACAAAATCAGTAAAATGGGATTTATTATATTACCGACGTGCCAGAGAGCAGACTAAGTCTGTAGGTCAGCCCGGAGTAGAAGGTTGTGTATAGGTGGGCAGACTCAGGAGGAGGCTTGGATAGGAGCTGGCCTGCTCTGCTAATTCTGTTGTCTCTCCATGCTGGAACGGGATTAAAGCGTTAGTATACAAATCCATTTTTTGGCAAGTAAAGGCAGAAGTTGGAACCAATGCCTCTTCTGGTCTGCACATCAGCTTGTTGTTCTTGGCTTTCTAGGTTCTCGAGAGAGGCTTTTGTCCAGAAGGATGGAGATGTTTCTTTGCCATGCTCAGAGCTGGATTTAATTAACTGTAATCTGAGCAAGAAAAGAGCAAAATCCAGTTTGCGCATGGCTGGATCTGAGAGGTAGTGATGACATTCAGGCTGGGTACGTATCTGTCAGAGCTGGCACTGAAAGGTGCCTGGTATGAGAAAGATGAAGGGTTACCCAGTGCTGAACGTAGCTTCGGAAGCTTGAATGCCACTGCTGATCTGGAGGCAAAACAGTGCCCGGTTCAGTGTCATCACCTCTACCTTGTCCCAGGAGGTCTGTCTGCTCTGTATACTTGTTCCCAAGGTTTGGCAGCTTGTTTGGCTGCCTGTTGTCTTTTTGGGAGTGCGGGGTGTTGGTGCTTAAAGACATGGTTTAGTGGCAGACCTGGTGGAGTAGGGTCAATGGTTGGACTGGATGATCTTAAAGGTCTTTTCCAACCTAAACGATTCTATGATTCTATGAATGTTTTCAGTCTCTAATCCTTGCAACTCCATGGCATCAATGGATTGGCTCATAGCTAAGAGCTGAGCAGGCAATTTCTTGGCAACGACGCTGTGGTTCAGTTGTTAAAGATGATTTCCAAAACCCCAGCAGATTGGTTGCGCAAATGTTGCTGCTAAGACTCTGCTTTCTGTGCGTGTTGGGGTGCGTGTGCACGTCTGCAAGTGTTTTCAACCAACATTTGCAATCTCAAGCCGTTGAAAAGTCAAAAACGCTGATGTCAGCAGATTTTGCTAGGGGATGCTCCAAAGCCAGATCCAATCCAAGCTCTGGCAACGGGACCTGCCAAGCTGTTTGCACAACGTTTTAAAGCTCATTTTCTACCACTGCTGCCTCCTGGGAAAGTCTAATGAAAGACAAACTATGCAAACCCTATTCTCCAGGCCTGAATGCTCACCTCAAACTTGAATGGCACTCTGGAGCTGTCAATGGTCTTGCATCACAGTTCTGGATAATTGTTTCCTGTTTGGAGCCAGGATTTTAGGTTACACCCTGGACCTGTTGCCTGGTATGCGGCAGAGATCATGACTGGTGACTCTGAGCCAGGAAACCCCGAGGTTCAGCCACATTTATGTGGCTTCTTCTTTTTGCTCCCATCTTCTCCTTCCTGCCACCTCTCTCTTTACATTGGAGCTTTTCATGTTGATCGGTCTCATAAGATGCTTGTGCAACTGGGTGAATCTCAGGAAATCCAGTTTCCCAGCTCTGACCAATTTAATGTATTTACAGCTTCATTTTCCTGTCTGTTTTTCACCCTGCCATATTCCCTGTACAGCCCAAGCCAGCCTGCCATGCTGTTGCTTGCTCAGAAGACACTGCCGTCTCTTAAGCTTGCTCTTTTGCAGGCTCTCTGTGATCCTGCTCCAAGGCTGGATGGCCAAGGGGACCTTTCCTATGTTCACAGCCATCCATCCGAGGCTGCAGATCTTGGGGATCCAAACTCCACCTGATTCCAGCGAACCAGCCTCTGGATTTAACCCCTTGCAGCCGATGTGACTGAACAGGCACAGAGGCAGGAAACTGGAAGCAATCCTCCCGTGAGAGCTCCAGCCTGTGACCGCCGCCACCTGAGCTTTCAATCCCACCCAAAACATGCCACAGCCCTTTAAAGGCTACTTAAAATCCATGGGCCGTGAAGGGTTGAACTGTAAAATTGCAATTAGAACAGACAATTATCATGTGGCCGTGTGTTTCCTCCATGACAGAGTTGTTGAACAGAGCACTTAAAAAAAAAAAAAAAAAAAAAAAAAAAAAAAAAAAAAAAAAAAAAAAAAAAAAAAGAACCCCCGAGTGTTCATTCATTTGCATTTAGATAGATATTTAAGCTTGTAATATAAATAATGGATTTTTGATTTATTAATCCCAGCCCCTTTGAGTGACTGTTAGATTCGTGGGTGGCACCTCTCCATCTCTTTTCTCTTCCTTTTGCCCCCAACTCCTCATGTCACGAAATAAGAGGGGAGAAGATCAGGGACTAATTTCTGTTGTGTTGGGTGCTGCAAGTATGATTAATGAGCTTAGCACTAGCTGGGTAAATTGAAAGTTGAAATCGGAGAATGATTTGGGATTCGCTGGCTCTCCTCCAAGGGTATTCATCTGGAGTAATTATTAGCTGCTTAGCCTTGCTGCGGTTAAGACCCAGGCAGGATCTGGTCTCCTGCTCCCTCTTTCTCCTGCTGGGACAGGACGGAGGGTGTTGATGGATGCAGTCATCTTACGCGCTTTCATGTTCTTACGCATCACCAGATTTGTATTTCTGTCCTGTCTTGCTCTGGTGCACAACAGGGATGTCACGTGGCGAGGGGAACTGGGAGACGGTTGCCAAAGTTTGTTGTTAGTGGTGGCAGCATTGCTTCGTGGCTGCAGCGGAAGATGCAGGACTAATTAGTGTTACAGAGCAGATCCGCTCCCCCATGGGACTGATGAGCCTGTGTACTCAGACCTCCAAAGCTGGGTTTTGGCATTCTTTGAGCGTGAGATCAGGTCAAATGATGGGGACTGTTGTAAGATGAAAGGGAACAGTCCGAAGTCATCAAGTGTCTGCAGAGAGACCGTGAGATTAGACTGACCGTTTGCCACCATAGATAGACCCACAGCCACGGGTGAATGCTAATTCTCCCCTCCAGCGCGCCCTGTCTTGGTGACAGCAGGGACCAAGCCAGCTAGCTGGGTCTTGTGTCGGGTCATGGTGCATGAGAGACCATTGTGCCATGACCCATGCCTGCAGAGGCTAGGATCCAGAAGGTCTGCGTTGCCAGGGGACCTCTCATCCCACGGGGAATTCTTGCTTTTAGAGGAGCTGCCTGGCTGTGGCCACCAACTTTTCTCTGCTTCTCTGTCTCCTAGATGAGCATAATAATAGCTAAGCATTATAATAACTGATCTTGAGAGGCCTTCCAAGCCTCCACAAATATTTGCATAAAAGGTTTTTTGCTCTTGGAAGACAAAGTGCCTCAGGAGTTTTGATTCAAGGACACTCTTATGTTCCCTTGGGAAAGATCATCTGTTCCAGTAATTAAAGCCTTTAACCTATCTACCTTAGGAAATGCAGACCTCAGTGTTTAGCAAGGTGCCCTGTGCGTAGCAAGGTTAAGCGTGGAGAACAAGACGAACAGTGTCTCAGCTAGCGGGGCAAGGCTAAATCACATCCTCCCGGCTCTGGGCTGGATCTGATGCCCAGCCGATGTCAGGCAGAAATCTCCCCCGAGGGTTCGGAACTGCACGGAGCGGTGTTTTATGATGCTGCCAAACAAAGGATGCTATCAATCTGTCTCCATTTGGAAACCTACAGAATCCTAAAATAAAAAGTTCACAGATGCTGAGGACAGTCCTGTTCGCGGGCTCTTTTCAGACAGGAACCGCTTGAGGTGCAGGGTGTATATTGGTCCTTCAAGGGGATGGTTGATAGAGCTGTGTGGACCAAGGGCGGGCAGAACTGAAGGCGATGACACAGAATTGCAATGCACAGGGAGAGCTCTGCAGTGTCACAGTAAGTTTGGGAAGGGTGTCTTTGCTTGCTTGTTTTCTCCAGAACAACTCAGAGGAGAGCCAAAAACATCCTAGAAGTGGGTATTGTCTATCAAGCACCATATCAAGAATAGTGTGGCCAGCAGGAGTAAGGAGGCGATCGTGCCCCTGTACTCAGCACTACTGAGGCCACAGCTTGAGTACTGTGTTCAGTTTTGGGTGCCACAGTCTAGGAGGGACTTTGAGGTGCTGGAGCATGTCCAGAGAAAGGCAACAAAGCTCCTGAGGGGTCTGGAGAACGTGTCTTATGAAGAGCGGCTGAAGGAATTAGGATTGTTTAGTCTGGAGAAGACAAGGTTGAGGGGAGACCTTATTGCTCTCTACAACTACCTGAAAGGACGATGTAGTGAGATGGGAGTTGGTCTCTTCTCCCAAGTAACTAGTGACAGGACAAGAGGAAACGGGTTCAAGTTGCGCCAGGGGAGGTTTAGGCTGGACATCAGGAAAAAATTTTCACTGAAAGAGTTATCAAGCATTGGAACAGGCTGCCCAGGGAGGTGGTTGAGTCACCATCCCTAGAGGTGTTTAAAAGTCATGTAGATGTGGTGCTTGGAGACATGGTTTAGTGGCAGACCTGGTAGGGTAGGGTCAATGGTTGGACTAGATGATCTTAAAGGTCTTTTCCAACCTAATGATTCTATGATTCTATATTTTTTCCATAGGGTAATTGGGCTCTTTGGGGTGTTTATGATCCAGCCATCCCATGAGTCTTGCAGGGCAGCTGCTTTGTCTGAAATTCCTGTTTTCAGGGTGGGAAGTCCAGTGTTTAATCTACAGAGTCCCAAGCTGTCCAAACTCCTGACTGCATGTCCTACATGATTACAGGAAATTCATGTACTGATGCATGGTGCAAGGCAGCGTGAGGAGCAGAACTCAGTGTAGGCTCCATGGGCTTCTGCCTACTTTGCGAAAGCCTCTGATGCACTGGATAAAGAAAAAGGCAGAAAGTTTTCTTTTCTATGCTTTCTGGGACTTGTGATCTCAGCCTCGGAGATTTCTCGCTGGTTTCCTTTGTGGGACACGTACAGTAGGTCCATTTCTTCTACTACTCCCCCCCACCAGAAAAATGTCACAGAGGAGGGGTTGTATCTACAGCATCCCATGGATATTTTTGCTCATCACATCAGCTGGTCCAACTCCCAATGTCTGTCTTCTGAACAAAAGTTTTCTAAAGTCTAAAGCTTCTCTTTTCTCCTGTCCATCACCTTGTGGATTTTAATGGCCCTGCCAGAGCTGTAGATCAAATGGTGGCAGGGTTTGCCTACACTGACAAAGACGGATGAGTGCCCTCAGATAGAGGTAGGGAGGGAATCTGTTGCAGCCCCAAAGCCCCATGAGAAATCTCTCCTCTTTGGACCTATGCATGACATATAATATATTACATATTTTCGACTGCAACACTGCTGTCTGTGAGGGAGCAACATTGCCAGTGACATGCCCTTCATGTGACCCCATGCAAGGTGTTTGTGCCGGGGTTTACCAGTAGCCCTCTTCCAGGGCCATCGCCCTTCACTGGCATCTTCGTTTTTAGCTCCACCTGCAAATGCCGCCTTTCCGGAGTGCTCCTGTGGAGCTCTTGAGGGGTTGCCTGTGAAAGAAGGCAGCATTGTGCTTTCGAGCCTGCCTACACAGGGACATGCAGGGAGGCTAATCTGAATATTCCCATTAGTTCCTCCGTGTTAAACCCAGTTAAAATTACCCTCTAAGTCAGCCTGCTGGACTGCACTGGTGGTGTGCAACCGGGCAGACTGAATTATGGCCCCAGGAGCCCCTTTTTAGCCCTGGATGGGAGTAGAGAAAACGGGGCTAATGCAGCGAAACGCAGTCACACCTCTAGAGCCTGAGGGTTTAACTGGAAGCCCCAGGCAGAATTGCTTCTAGGGAACTATTTTCCCACGCATCTGCCCTACCCTGAAGCCACCTTTTCCTGGAAACACCTCGTCACCTGGACTTGCAGGTGCTGCAGAGAAGAGGTGGTCCGGTTCCTGGTTAGCACAAAGCAGCTGGCAGAAGGTACCAGCAGACCGCAGGGCTGTGCCCATCCCCATTTGGGAGAGGAGCCACTCTTCTTTGACCTTTGCTGAGCTACTGCCCAGCAGGCAGCATTGTCTGAGGGACTGGCAAAGCAGGAGCTGGTTTATTCTCCAGCGCCTTTGACAGCGCAGGATGCAGGAGAAGCTGAGCAGCACGATACAGGGCTTCTGCTGGCTGCCAACAGAGCATGGTTTAATGGCTTTAGACAGAAGGGGAAGGAGAGAGGATTCAGAGGCTCTGAATCAAATGCTCCAGCTTTTCCCTCGCTTCCCTAGTAAAAGGGTCAGGAATGCGGATGGAATACATTCATTCCCTTTACAGAACTAGCAGAAGCCAGACACTGAGACCTGGAGGATGCTCCCACTGGGAAGGGGAGGGAGGGTGGTGTGATTCCCAATCTCAGCTCGGTGCTGAGCGCGCGCTGTGAACCAGAGCACCACGGGGATCAGGATGTCCACACACGTGTGTGTTGTGTATTCATTTAAAGACGCACACGCGAAATATATGCAAGGATCTAAAAAGAGTGAATGTGTGGGAACAAGTGAGTTCTGGTGCCTGAGTGTGAGTACACACACGTGCGAGTGTGTTTCTGTGCACAGTCAATGCTGCAGGGTGGTGTTGGTGTGTCAGCAGGGACGCAAACACACATGAGGTATGCAGGTACCTGCAAGTACAAGGCAGTATTATCATAGAATCATAGAATGGTTTAGGTTGGAAAGAACCTTAAACATCATCTAGTTCCAACTCCTCTGCCATGGGCAGGGACACCTCCCACTAGACCAGGTTGCTCAAAACCTCATCCAGCCTGGCCTTGAACACCTCCAGGGATGGGGCCTTCACAACTTCTCTGGGCAACCTCTTTTGTGTGGACAACACAAAAGTACATGTGCAAGTGTACAAACGTACACAAGTACCCAGAGAAGACTGTTAACCCAAGTCATCCTTCGTCTGTGCAATAAGTCTCCAGCTATACGTGCACAATATGTCACAGAATCACAGAATCACTGGGGTTGGAAGGGCCCTCTGGAGATCATCTAGTCCAACCCCCCTGCCAGAGCAGGGTCACCCAGAGCAGGTTGCACAGGATGGCGTCCAGGCGGGTTTGGAATGTCTCCAGAGTCGGAGACTCCACCACCTCTCTGGGCAGCCTGTGCCAGTGCTCTGCCACCCTCAAAGGAAAGAAGTTCCTCCTCATGTTTAGATTGAACTTCCTATGTTCCAGTTTGTGCCCATTACCTCTTGTTCTATCACTGGGCACCACTGAAAAATGACTGGTCCCATCCTCCCGGCACCCTCCCTTGAAGTATTTGTAAGCATTGATGACTAAAAAAGACCCGAGTCCCTCAGCCTTTCCTCATAAGAAAGATGTTCCAGTCCCCTGATCATCTTTGTAGCCCTCTGCTGT
>VYXH01003522.1:414791-435653 GCA_013397275.1 Burhinus bistriatus | reverse complement strand
GTGCCACTAACCACAACCCTCTGAGCTCTGTCTGCCAGCCAGTTTTCAATCCACCCCACTGTCCGTTCATCCAACCCACACTTCCTAAGCTTGCCTATGGGGATGCTGTGGGAGACAGCATCAAAAGCCTTGCTGAAGTTTATACGTTTAAACGCATGTAGGAGCTGCAGAGTGTTTGTGTGTGTGCGTGCAGGGGGATGTCCACACACAAACCTCTGCACAGCATGCCATGCCTGCCAGACTGGGGTTTCGTGGTTTGCCTGCATCCCTACCTGCTCTCTTTATTTACAGCTGTCTCCTCTGAAGCCACGATGCCCTTTGCTTGTGTTCCCTTTGCGGATGGGAGGGGATAAGTTTAGCATCCACGTGCCCTTCTGTGCCCGTCTGCCATGGAAGGGCCAGGCTGCTTGAGGGCTTTCAGTGGCATGTGGTGGAAGTCCAACTTGACTTCCCAGGTTGCGTGAAGGGACTCCAGGCTCACTCCCTGGTGCATTTCTGCTGCGTTCCACTTGGTGCTTGTCTGTGTGGTACCTTCTATGTGCTGAGAAAGTAATAACACTCTACAGGCATCTGTATGCGCTGGTGGAGAGCTCTGATTCACAGCTCCAGACCTCTAAGTGTGGGGAAAAAATGGAGACTGGGGAAACTTGAAGCCTACCCTTGGTGGGCTCCAATGACTCGATAACCAACAGGGTGCAGCTCTGAAGCAACTTCAAGGCAGACTCAGGTGCATGAAGGACAGACAAACATCTACATTACCAGGATGCTCAGAACCCTCTGTGTGTAAAATTCAGAGGAGAGTCACCATACCTCATGTACTTCTTTGCTGGATTGATTTTGTTCTCCCTTTATGAGCACAAGAAGGCCTGTCAGGATCCAGAGCAGGACCTCCCAAATGGTTCTGTCTCTAAACCTGCAGATCCTATCACCATCCTGAGGATAACAGGTCTGTATCCTCTGGAGCATTGTTTGGCTTTGTTGGAAGCTGAAGGCTGCAGAGCAGCCTGTGCATGACGTGAGGAAGGTGTGTTACGACCACAAGTATCTCAGGGTCAGGGTTGTCCAAAGCACAGACCATCAGCACTAGGTAGATGCTCAAGCAGGTTATGTCTTATGTGTCTCTGTTAAGAACACAATAAAAGGTTTCCCCATCAGGCTTCTTTGCTCAACTTCCTTGCAAGACTGAGGGAAGTTCAGATGAACTTCTTGAAATGCCTCATTTTTGAATGAATCCATGAACTACACTGGCATGCAAACCAGAAACCCAGCAGTACCCACCACAATCACAATAATTTTAGATTGCTAAAGTTTAGGGGGCTCAGTATTTCTTAACATCTCTTGACAACCATGTAAGAGTTTGTTCTTTATCTTTACTGACTGGGCTAAAGAAAATCCTCCTGAGTTGGTATTCTTTGCAGGTCTCTTGTCTGCTTTGTGAATCAGCCACAAAAAGCCATCAGCACATATTCCATAGCCCAGGCAATGGATTGCCCCACAGTAGGAATCCTATGGGGGGGCAATATTGCCCCTTCCAGTCACAAATACCTTGCAGAGCTCTGACTTTCATGATGGGAGCCCATGGGAAATGGTCAGGGTGCAGAGACAGGTTGATGAGTCCATGTCATTGCTCAAGGGTGGTTAGGACGGACGGATGTGGGGGAAAAGTGCCGAGAACTGGCACATTGTGAATAAGGATGGGGAAAGTTGGCCTCTGTTTTTAAAGAGGAGAAAAGGACTTGTTTTCATTTTCACCTGACTGCTTGTGCACAGCACTAGGAGATGAAATGTTCTGCTAAAACATCGCAGCAAAAAGAGGACACGTGCCTGGGATACAACCTTCGTCTAATGATGAACTTTATGTGTGTCTGGGCAAATCAGTGTAAGCTTTGTGCCTCAGTTTTCCCTGAGACCACTGTGCTAATAACATCAGACAGCTCTTCTAAATGTCATGAAACCTAGGAGTGAGGAGCTCCACTAAGTGATAGTAAGTAGCAAAAATAAGTACTGTTATTTATCACTGAGACCTGGTTATCTAAACGTGGGCTTTATCATTGAACTGGTCATCCATGCAAGATGAGCCTACCTCAGGTCAGCTTTGCCCATCACACCTTGGTCACGTGAGCAGCAGTGAGTACCACAATGTGAATTTTAGCCTTCAGGAAGTGGAATGGAACCAGGGAGGCTCAGGGCAATCACTGCGAGTCCGAGCACGCGATGGCACGGGACGCCAGCCCGTACATCCCACCGGCTGCCTGAGCTAACGGTGGCCTCTCAGCCGCGTGGCAGAGCAGATTAGCAAACGCATGCAGCATCCAGCCTGCTCTGACAGCCGGCTCGATGCGGAGCACGGCACCTTTTCCCACCGCAGGGAGAACCGATGTCTTGCAGCCGACCTGCTGCCTGAGTGGGAAGAGCAAGGGCAGGCAGCGCTGAGCCCTCCTGGAAGGCAGTGGGCAAAGCTCTCCTCCTGGAGAGGACAGATCCTCTTTGCTCTGAGCATTGGATTTATCGGGTTCCACTTTAACCCTCAGTCAGGAGCTGCAGAAGAAAAAATACCTGACGCGGCAAGGTCAGAAAGCCCCGTTCCACGGCATATAATGATTTTCAGACTTGTCAAGGCCCTTTCCAGGGCTTTGCAAATACTTTGATTCAATTACAGTAATGACCCTTCGGAAGAAGCGTATTAATCTCCCGGAGCTGCCCTCTGCCGTAGGCCAGGGCTGCCTCTCAAGGTGGTTTAATGTACATGTGCAATGTTGGTGGGACGGTAAATCAGGCAAGGAAGTCTCTGCCTGCCTCTGCCAGAGCCTGGTGCCTGGTAGGGTGGCCCTAAGCCTGACCCAGCAAGAGTCCAGATCTTCCTGGGGTACGTTCTGCAGATTTGAGGACCATCTTTCTTTCTGGTGCGGATGGAAGCACAGACAGCAAAGTGGGTGGGAAGTACATCAGCTCCCCTCAGCTTTTGGTGGTGTGTCCGATACACCACCAGCTGGCCAAGGGGACAAAAATGGAAAGGGTCATCATTGCGTTGATGAGTTACGGGCTGTCCTCAAACACCTAACTGCTGTCATTTACAGGTGGGGAAGGAGAAACAGAGGGAGTGATTTATCCACTGTCACCAAGGAGGAGCAGAGCTGAGGCACAACTCAGATCTCCTGTCCTCTCTTACAGTTGTGCTGGTGGCTCTGAATAGAAGTTAGCTATGTCCTGTATTGGGAGAACAGGAGCCCAGAGGGAGCGAGCATCCAGGAGAACTCTACTCTTTTTTTAGCTGTAGATATTATTTATTTAATGGCGGTTTTAGCTAATGTGTCAAATCTTAAGGAATGCTGAGCATCCTTCAAAATTCAGCAAGGCTCCTGACAGCTTCAAGGGCACTCCGCAGGATTTGGCCCAGGGATTATCAATATGCATGTGAAATTCTTTCCGATTTCAACCTTAACCTAAGGCTGGGGCACAAGTGCTGCAGAAGACTGTTTGAGGGTCTTTTGGCTGCCAGCTGGCATATCTTTGCTTTTGGTCTTCCTTACGGGCCCAAACGAAAGCTGCGGTAACGTGTCACTGTTATTGGGAAGTTTGTTGTGTTCAGGCAGACCCTTTCCAGTCCGTGTGTCCCATGCATCGGTCAAAACCGGGCTGGAGAGTCTGCCGACATTTAACAACATGTGCCAAGGGCCTGTTTAGTTACTGGTAGTGATGAGCGAGACAGAACACCGCAATGCAAATGCCAAAAATCCAGACAGCTCCAAGAAAAAAGTGTCTCCGGAGCTGCTGCACACACGGCAACTCAAGGAGAGAGGAGGGAGCTCCCCGTGTTTTATATTACTGCAGGATCCGGGTCCTGGCTGGGAAAATCATCCTTCAGCTGCAAAGTTACCTGCAGGGAAGGGATTTTTGTTGCCTAAGGTGTAATTTACACATGCCAGCACATGGGGAGCCAGTGTGAGCGCAGCGGTAGGAAGGGCTTGTAACACACACACACGGCTGCAGCTGTATTACAGCCCTGGCATCTTTGCAGTCGTTAAAGTTGCACCGATTAATCCCAGCAGAGAATCCGCTGTCCGTTCCCAAAAGAAACAACTTAGGGGGAGGAGGGAGGTTGAACATGCTTTAACCGAGACTCTTGTAGCAAGGGAGGAAACAACCTGCAGCTCAGAACTGGCATTGTCTCGGCATGGTGGAGCAGACATGTAGGAGACCCCCATGCCCACACAAGGAATGGTATGGAGATGATGAATAGAACAGCATCATGGAATGGTTTTGCTNAATAGAATAGAATAGAATAGAATAGGGTAGGGTAGGGTAGGGTAGAGTAGGGTAGAGTAGAGTAGAGTAGAATATTTTCAGTTGGAAGGGACCTCTGACAATCATCTGTTCCAACGGCCTGACCACTTCAGAGCTGTCCAAAAGTTATTAAGGGCATAATCCAAACGCCTCTTAAACCCTGACAGGCATGGGGCCTCGACCACCTCTCTAAGAAGCCTGTTCTAGTGTTTGACCACCCTTTCCATGAAGAAATACTTCCTAATGTCCAGTCTGAAATGATGGGGAAGTGCATCCCATCACGATGTTCTCAGGAGTATTATGTTTGTGGAACAAATATTGTTTTAGGTTTTTTTCACGTAGCTATAAAAAGAAATCCCCACCTCCACCCCCCTGCTTCTTGGAGGCTGCTGCACTTCTCTCCACTTAGGCATCGGCATCTCAGAAATATTGTTAGAAACGGCATCACGGCACTGGGCATTTCCCCACTTGCCTGTTCATTTCCCCCCAATTCATTTAGTTTACAAGTGCAAAAGATGCTTTTGCTAATTGCCAGCTCTGCCGGCTCTTCCTGGGATCTGGAAAGCAGCTGAGATTGTCCTGCCTGTTACATCTTCAGCAGCAGTAAAGAGCTGTTGCCGCAGACTGTGAAATAGGACTTACATGAGCCCTATTACTGTCGTGCTTGAGTATTTCACAGCCTTCAATGTGCTGTTATTGCAACTAGAGCTGAACAAAAAACTCCTTTTCTAGGTCACTTACAGTTCTGAAGTTTCTTTAACATTTGCCTTTACCCAGGTTAATGTTTTAGGAGAGTTTTGGTGGACAGAAAAGGCAGGAGTTGGTCAAATGATAAGGGTCACTTTGCTTTTGAGGCTTTCACAGTTAAGATGGCTTCAAAACGCAGCAAAACTGAGAGTGATTCTCTTAACGTTTCTGCTGCTCTGAAGCTGGAGCCACGTGGGAACCTGCTCTCTGGTTCCCTGAACACGGGACTTGCAAGGAGCACTTTTGTTCTCCTGGCCTCCCTCCCAGGAAAGCTATCAGAAGAGGTGGCCAAGGAGCCCCCAGCTTTTGAGCAGTACCTCTTCACTCTGACGTCACTTGTCATCTCAGGAAAGAAAGAAAGAAGGATCAAACGGGACGATGGAGTGGGAGCCGTCACATCCACTGTACGTTTCCTGCTCAGCTCTGCTACCCTTGGGCAGGTGAAGGTTGGGACCAGCAGCTTCACCACTTTGGTCTTCACCTGCCTGTCTACTCGCTGTTCAGTGTGTGTGGAAGACCTTGATTCACAAGCCCGCAGTGCTGGCAGGGGCGTTTGGATGGGCTGGGGAGAATACAAGCATGTACCAGCACACATCTTGGTGCTGTGGTTCCCAACTTTTTTTTTCCTTCAGGACACCTGAGTATCAAATTAAACGTCCGGATCAACTTCATCCCCTCAACACACACACATACTTGGACCTTCTTTGATGTCCAGACCCTCTCTCCCCAGCTGGTTCCTTTTCCTCAATGGCTTCAGAAATTTCCTTCTCTGCAAAATCTCTGCTGTTTATTCCTTAGAGTAAAGCTGAACAACTCCTGTTGCTATTGCCAAAGCTCATTTGCTTCTCTCCTCTGGACATTCTCCTCTCCCCACCTTCCAGCTGGGGTGGAGAGAGCTGCGGCAGCGGGATTCCCCTTGATTCACCCTCTGCAAGCCCAGACTGATCTCCTCCTATTGAGAGTCCTGGCTCCAGGTGCCCAGCTTGGCTTTTGGAGACAACACTCCAGCAGCTCTGCTGAGCCAGAGGATAAAAGCTTCCTGCTGGAATTCTACATTTCATCTGCGGTGGTGATACTAGCTGGCTTATTCCCATGTTCCTTCCCTCCCCTGAGACTTGGGAAAGAGAGTAGCAGGAGGGTTGAGTGCATTTTGTTGTTATTGGCTTAACACCTGAGATGCAGCGAGTCTCAGCAGGACTTCGGAGTTTCTCAGCTTGGGAGCTATAGATCCAGTCCCCTGCTCCCTCCGGGCTCTGCGGAAGGCTGTATCACAACTCGGTGCCTTTGACTAGCGGGAGCTGGTTCGCACTCTGCGAGGACGTTGCAGCCTGGAACCGGAGCCCAAGGTACCTGCACAGGTCTGCGGGAGGTGCAGGAGCCGGGCTGTAATGATCAGTCTGCCAAGGGAGAAGGCAATGATGGATGTGTCTGGCACTGGCGTGTGCGTATGTTATTGTTGGGCGGATTGGGGTGGATGGATGGACAGGAAAAAAAAGGACACTTCACCCCTAGGACTGTGCCTTCTGCTGTGCGATCGGCAATTTCTGCAGTAAAGGCCATTCCCGATGCTGCAAACCACAGACAGGAAGGCACAGACATTTTTCAGTATAAATTGCTTTAGCCAGCACAGTCATCGTTTGTGCTGCCTTATAATTGGCAGGTATTTAATTAGCTGAGGAGTATTTCCGTGTCTTCCTATTAAGTGGGAAGTCAGAAACTCCCTGTCGGGTGAATACTCTTTGAGTCCCTCCAAAGCCTGTCACTGCAACTCGGCTTAACGTCAGCCCACAAAATACATCAGACAGTTCAGCGCAAGTTTACGCAGATGCTGCGACATCTGTCCAGTTTGGACCGGTGAGTTGGCTGAGGGTAGGGGTGCTGCTGGAGGTGCGAGATAAACCCCGCTGCCCGGGCTTCTTGGGGAGCACTTGGTGTTGCCCAGATGGACAGGGATAAGGCAGGATGGGGAGGAGGGAGCTTGATGAAGAAATGTCGCTGGGACAAGAGAGGTTTCCACCAGCCTCTATATCTCAAAGACATTTTCATTAGCAGAAAGTGGGTTTAAAAGGTTGTGATAGCAATCTTTCTCTCTCTGCGTGAGTTCCAGGGGCTGGCAGAGTGTTTGGTTGCCAGCGTAGCGTCGGTTAAAGACATTTTCAGCAGCAAAGCTGGGAAGTAACTCCCCCTCCTCCCCCGTGACCTGCTTTCCTGAGAAAAGCGCAAGCAGATCCGTGTGGCTCCGCTCAGCACCTGCTCCTTATTCCTCCTCTTTGCAAAAACGCTGGGGTGCTACGGCTGCGGGTCAGGCATGTCTTTTCTCCCAGCCAGATCCATCGGCGGGGGAAAGGAGGAATTAGGGCAGACCCGACAACAGTCACGCTGTCCACATAAAACCATCGTGGGGAAATCTTCCAGCAGGAAAACCTCCGCCAGCTTTTCAGGTCTGGAGCTTGATTGGTGTTTCAACCTCCTGCCAGTCCAGGCAGGCTTTTAGCAGGCTGGAGCAGGGAAGTTTGCTCCGCTGCTCTCTAGTTTCGCTAGGATCCTGAGTGCTGCCGGTGGCTTCCTGCCTCCCCGCATCCTCGCTGCTGTCACGCGTGTTCAAATTGTGACAAGGCGCCGTTGCCCGCAGCGTGGCTCGGGGCTGAAAGGGAATCGATGAATCCTGCCGCCTCTCTGCTTGCTGCTCGGCTCCCAGCGGAGCAGCGCAGCCCCCGCTGCGGGCTTTCGCCCTCTCCCTCTGATTGATCTGGGTCCTGCCCACCAGGGAGCTGTTTACATCGACCCCCGGTGAGAAACCATCTGATGGGAAGCCAGGAGGACTTGGGAACAGGTTGTTCAAGGAGAGGGGGCAGCACGATCTTAAACATCAGCATTTATTTATTAGCGTTTATTTAGCCACTAGTGCACCAGCCCCCTCACTGCATTAGCATCATCTTTATTTCCCAGAGGTTTCCTCCACTTCTGCTAATGTAAATCCTAAGCAAACCCCCGAGTGGATTCCTTCATACGCCCACGTAACTCAAGTCAGAAATCACAGCGGTCCTGCCAGGGTGGGTTTTTGTGGTTTGCTTCACGTTTTACATACCCCCTCCCTCCCAAAACCTGTAACAAACTGGCACGTAATGTGACAGGACATCTATAGCGGCTATAGACACAGAATAACGATGAGAAGGCGGTGAGCAGCACTGCAGCATCACTGAGCCGGGATCCAAATGTCCTTCAGGAACGGGCAGATGCTGCTTTCCCAAATTTGAACTGGGAACAAGGGCAGCACTCCACACAACCAAGGGGCCGTGGGCTCAGCTTCTTTTGACCGCTCCGCTTCCGTAAATGCTCATTTTTGCGGTGTGCAGAGGAAAAGGAGGCCAAAGGGAAAGGAAGGAGCAAAGGAAAGCGCTGGCAGAGAAAAAAGTGCAGCTAGCTGAACTCACACGGACTAAACCTTCTCGTCTACAGAGCAGCATCCCTGTCTGCGTGTATTTGTGCGCGGCTGCCTCTTGCCGCTGTCACCTGGCTCTCTGACCACCTCATCGCTTCTCGAGCCTTATTCAGAGCTCACTGACGTCCAGCTGAAGGCTTGAAGTGGGTCTTGGTTTTGATTTTGGTGTTTCCCTGAGGTTCTAATCGTGGGATAATTGTGGCAGTATCAGCAAGGCTCAAAGCTCTGTCCGTCTCTCCGAGGTGCAAGGTGGGACCGTAACAGACAGGCTAACACAGCCAGAAACAAGCCGCTGTTGTGGTGGTCCATACAGCCACTAACAAGTCTGTATTGCCCAGCAGAACCTTATTAGTATATTTGAGAGACATGATAAAACCACTTCAGGGTTCTAAAAACGTTAATCCCACTGCCCTCCTGAAGTTCTTCCACCCCCTCCTTACTCTTACGGAAACGGGGTCTTAGATGCTCCACTGCAAAATGTGAGTTGCTTGTGCCAAAAAGGAGGTGGCAAAGCACAAGTGACCTTTCTCCCGGCAATCCCAGCGCGGTGATGTGAAACGGTGCGAAGGCGTAACGTGCTGTGATGGAACAAGTGTCTCCTGTGCCCAGTGGCGGAGCCGAGGGGTGACCTGCTTCACCTCCTTGTGGTTTGATGGGGACGTTCGCTGAGCTCTCGTTTGCTTTCGGCTGCAAAGAAGCAGCTGCGAAAGGTGTGCTTCCACTTCGAGCTCGCCCACCGCTCCTTTGGAGTTATTTGGCGAGACATGGATTAGGAAATGCTCGGTGAACCGACAGCCCCAAAGGGCTCAGCAGCTCCCCTGGATTCAGAATAACTTCAAAATACCCCCAAAATTTGTCTGCGCCGTGCCAAGCCCTTCTCAGAGGATTTCTTGCACCCCTTCCCCTTTGCCTCAGCCAACACAGGACTTCCCCTTTTTTTAGGGTGATTGCCTTTGCTCTGCTTCTAATTCCCCTTCTCAGCTGGAAACACCGGAGCGTGAAGCTCTCCAGAGTTCCCAGGTCCAGATGTATCTTTTACTGTGATCCAGTTGCATCTGCGAGGACTTTATTCTTAGGAGATTTGTGTGGGTTTTGCTAAGTGCATTGAAGTAATTTGTACCTTTAAAGGACTGCATCTCCCTCTTGGTTACGGTTAATCTTTAATCCAGCATCTTCATCTTTGCCTGCAGCACCTTAATTTGGCTTCTTGATTTAATTTCTTTTACCGTCTGCTACCTCCTCCTATTCCCAGCCCCTCTGTCATCTGCCTGATTTATTTTTCTTTGTCTCTTTATCCACTAGCCCTGCACTCAGCCATTAAAATTTTCTGATTTAGGTTTCTGAGAAGCAGCGTACCCTGGAGCTAGTGTTTTGGTGGCGAGAGAGCCATCCTTCTTCCCAATCTGGCCCTGGGGCCTCCTGTACTCTTTGAGACAGGGCTGGGACATCAGCAGCAGTGTTTGTTTGCTGTTTTGCAAAGTGCTGCTTTATAGGTAGACAAGAGGCAGCTTGTGTCTCCATCCCTGACTTTGCCATGAAAAGTTGGGAAGAGCATCAAGATTGCTAAAGCCATTTCAGAGAGGGGGAGGCTGAAACAAAGAGAGCACAAGTGACGGGGCATCTGGACCAGAGCTGGGATTTGCAAGCTCCTTGTTCCTCCTCCTCCCCGTCAGTCAACGTTCAAAATCTCCACCTGGACACGTAGAGGCAAGCCCGCTGCCCTGTCGTTGCCAGGGTTTGGTGTGAACAGCCATGGGATGAGGGTTGTGGTCGTCTCCCCCTGACAACTGACCACCCTTCTGCTCCCCTGAGCTCTGGTTGAGGTCTTGGGGGGAGCTCTGAGTCCTTTTAGGCTCCGTTGGGGTCACCTAGGAAGATGGAAGAGCTGAAACGTTGCCGTGTCTGAGGCAGCCTGACCATACCCTGAAGAGGACATGAGATATCTCTTACCAGATGTTTGTATTGCTCTCCCTGCCTTTAAACCAAGCTCATTTCTACATCCTTGACTAGCCAAAGGGAGCGTTTCCAGCTTGTTAACTGCTGGCTGCAATGTCTTACATGTATTTTGGCATCTGGTATGCTGAGCAAAAGCATTTACTGCCTTGTTTCCCCATTCTTCCCAAGCTTCCTTTCCCATGAGACTTGAGCATGGGACCATGATGTCCAGGCGTAGAAAACGGTGTACTCTGCTAATGCGCTCGGTTCCTCCGAGGATTTTCCCTGAAATGTTTTCAGCACACGTGACAAGGCTGCTGCTTATCACTTCAGTGTGCTGAGTATTGTTTTCTGTGTAACCAGGAAACTTCCCCGGTTTCTCAGAAACGATCGTAGGATGCCTGGCTGTTGTACAAGGCAGAGAAAGAGGATTGCCTGGACCGCTCACGGGTTAATGCCTACCTTGGAGCCGCATCATTTTGTAAACAGAAAAGCGGAGTACCCACCTGTTGGACCGTGATCCAGTTTTGAGTCTTCCTAGCATGAGGAGGACTGACTGCATAACCGGCCACAAGTCTTTAACGTATCAGGCATCTCATGGTAATTGAGAAATTACAGCTGGAAAGCTGATATGAAAGCTGAGAGGGTAAGCTGAACATTTTCGCGTCCTACTGGAACGTACGCTCTTTCTACAGGTTTGCTAAAGCAGGCGATTTCAGGAGGGTCACGCGGCGTGGTACAACAAGTGGGTGACAGCCCATTCAACACAGTCCTGGCTCCTGTTCTTCTTGTTGCAAGACCTGCCAAAATATTTCTGTGCAAGCGTTCCAGTCAAGGACACCCGAGGAGCTGCCCCTGGAGAGAACGGTCCTGCAAAGCCTGGATAAGCAGCTGTGAATGTCACGTAGGGGTGGGAGGGAGGCAGATCTATCACTCACTGATTTCACCTTGTCCTTTGCTGGAAAGGAGCCCTACATGATAATGAGACCAGCCATCTTACTGCTCATCTTTCCATTCCCCTGTTGTCCCAGTGCTACACCTCTCTCCACTCAGGAAAGTCAGCCTCAGAAAGTCCCAACTTCTGCTCACACAGTAGCTCCCTTTTTCACCTTTTTCCCAAGACAACCCTGATATCTAATGAACTATTTATTGGTCTGATTTTCCAGTGTAGTAGGAGAGCTCCAGTGCGGCAAGTTTGCCCAAAAATAAGAGATCAGGAGGTATGGCCTGGACTTCTTGCATCTCTTGCAATCTTGATTCCAGAAATGCTATAATGATGCTTTTAGCTCTGGATAGAAATGGCAAGTTTAAGAGCAGAGGCTAAAGTCTTGGAGGGATAAAACATCTGTCTATTGTGGAAAGTAGTCCAAGGTCATCTTCTGCAGTCACTGACAGTTGAGCTGACCTGATGATACCAGTGCTTGCAGTGTAGCTAAATCTGAGAATAATTTCTCTTTTTTCTTAAAGCCATGAAGTCATGGGATTATAGGGAGCTGTAGGCTTTTTTATTTCACAGGGTTCTGTAGAGGATCTTGAAAATGTCACCCTTTTAAAAGAGAAAATCCACAAGACAAAGAGACTTCAAATATGCTCTACAAAAAAAAAGAAACCTTCATGATACTTGAGGCCAAATTCCTGATGTTGTGTGTAAGTTCAGCTGCGATACTGTGGAAAAGATCAGATCCACTATTTATTAAGCAACCACTAGAACTGGGGTAAGGACGGAATATTTCTCCAGGTTCAACGAGCAGGAGCTATTGAACTGGTTTCCTCTGCAACACGAATGTTATGACATCTCACAGGGGTTTTCATATTTGTTTCTGTTTTAAAGGCCAAGAACACTAATAGTGTCTTTGGTTTCTCTATTTCTTCTCTACAGCCCGTGGTAGTCCATGGTGTCAGGTCTTCTGTATTGAAGCTTTGACATTAGTGACATGTGTCACTAATTTGTTCAGTGGCTTACTGGGTAGGATACACAGGGCAGAGTGGTCTTTCTGGGAGTCCATCCTGATGAAACATCTGTCCTGTGGCTGCCTTTGGAAAGGCAGTTTGGCAGGGAAGTACAAGAACATTGTCATCGCAGGGTATGGACCCAGTGGCCAAGTTCTGTCCCATCCCACTCTTCCCTGTGCACTGAGGCAGGTCTTTGGAGACCAAGGCGTGGTGCAAACTTCATCTGCAAGAGATGATGTCTGCATTTCAGGCCTTCTTCTGGAGCTGTGGAGCAGGGATGTAAAGGGGGAGAGCGCTCATTAATTATCAACCACACGCTCTGGATTTTAAACGGCAGTCCAAAGCCCAGGAGGCTGACGATGTTGGGAAGTGCTGAGCTTCCCCTCCAGTGGGATAGCGTGGCCTTCTGATGAGAGTCATTACAGCTCAGCGTCAGCTGCATTTATGGTGTCTGAAAAGATTATCTCCAGATAATCTTACAGATATTTAACCAGCCATATGCTTTATTTCAATGGTAATATGTATTTCCTTGTGCATTTTAACATTGTTTATGTTAATTAAGGCTTCAGACTGGATGCTGCATATGGGCTATTTCATTTTTTTTCTGGGGCTAATTTGCAGATAGTAAGTAACCTTGTCCCCTGCAAAATACTCCAATTCAGTTAGCCGTGATTATGAATTCACAGCTGGGAAAAGGCCTTGCTTTTAACCTCCTTATAACTTTCTCTTCCCGTCCCTCTCTTCCCCCCACCCAAAAAGAAAAGGACCTGGAGAAAATCCCAAATATCCCTCATTTCCCATAGGTCATGAATCTTTTCTTAAATCACCATTGTCTTAATTTTGCTTGTGTCAGTTCTGAATTAAATCAGCTGAGAACACCTGGAATTAGGGGCCTCTGGGGAAAAAAAAAAAAAAAATTAATATTCCTGCTTTGGTTTTATTTCCCTTGTACCAAGCAGCTGGATCAATACTAGGTTTGGGTTTTTTTTCCTTTTTTCCATTTTCATTGTTTTTTCTAAAGGGCTAATTTAATAATAGTTGCTAATCTCATTATTGATTCTTTCCTACCGGCAGAAAATTGTTTTGTTCAGTGCCGGGTCTGTGCTGTCGGGGTAGAGGTGAGAAAAAGGGCATCAGTGCCAAACAAAACTCATAAGGAGACAGAGCGATCTCAGCAGCTGAGCATTAAGTTTTAGAGCGGTTCCAGAGACCTGTTCTTTCTTTCTCTCTGTGGAGAAACCAGGATACCCAGCCAAAGTATGTATGGATGCATTTATTGACTGGGAGACAATGTTGCTCAGTAGTTTCAGGAGTGACTTGTTTAGTCCAAAGACCGGAGCTCTGTCAGTGCCCTCTTACAGGACTGTATCCATTCGCGTCTCCTTTGCGTGCCTCAGTTTCCTTATTATAGAACCACAGAAGGGTTTGGGTTGGAAGGGACCTTTAAAGACCATCTAGTCCAACCCGCCTGCCATGAGCAGGGACATCTTCAACTACATCAGGTTGCTCAGAGCCCCGTCCAGCCTGACCTTGAATGTTTCCAGGGATGGGGCAACTACCACCTCTCTGGGCAACCTGGGCCAGTGTCTCACCACCCTCAGTATAAACATTTTCTTCCTTCTATCTAGTCTAAATCTTCCCTCTTTTAGTTTAAAACAATTACCCCTTGTCCTATTGCAACAGGCCCTACTAAAAAGTCTGTCCCCATCTTTCTTATAAGCCCCCTGTAAGTATTGAAAGACCACAAGAAGGTCTCCCCAGAGCCTTCTCTTCTCCAAGCTGAACGAGCCCAACTCTCTCAGCCTGTCCTCACAGCAGAGGTTCTCCAGCCCTCTGATCATCTATGCGGGCTCCTCTGGACCTGCTCCAACAGGTCCATGTCCTTCTTCTGCTGGGGGCCCTAGAGCTGGAGGCAGCGCTGCAGGTGGGGTCTCATGAGGGTGGAGTAGAGGAGCAGAATCACCTCCCTCGCCCTGCTGGCCACGCTGCTGGGGATGCAGCCCAGGATATGGTTGATGTTCCGGGCTGCAAGCTAAATGAGGTTGATGATACTGGAGTTCTTTGAAACAGGTGTGGGAAAAGTGCTGGGCGATCAGTTACTGCGCTGGAGCTTCAGTTTTCGATCAGATTGGTTTACACAAACTGGTGTAACACTTCAAATTTGGAGACGCAGAAGTGCACGATTTTTCTAGGAGGATAGGTTTCGCTCCAATAAACCTAGACTGACTTGCTGGGTGTGTGAGATGTCTCGCAGGATTTTCAGTAGCATAACTGAGAGCCCAGCCTGGCTTTGAATCAGTGGATTGATCACAGAAAAGCAAAATTATCTCTTGGATAATAGGATGACCCTTGTGAAACAGTTTTGAGGCTTTTATCCAGTTCTTAGGAAGTTCTAAACTAACCAAAGCACGATTACTGCTTTGGTACTGACAGAGTCAAAAGCTTCCTGAGCAGCTAGGGTGTTAAAGATTGATTTTAGCCCTTATTTAGCTTAGTGTTTAACTTATTTCAGTGTTTACCTATCTGGTATGAGATCCTTTGTGACTG
Source organism: Burhinus bistriatus (assembly GCA_013397275.1). Classification (NCBI taxonomy): domain Eukaryota; kingdom Metazoa; phylum Chordata; class Aves; order Charadriiformes; family Burhinidae; genus Burhinus; species Burhinus bistriatus. The sequence goes on along the minus strand of VYXH01003522.1, from coordinate 420,745 downwards.
TTTTAGCAGCCAAAGATTTATTTTAAATTTTTTTTTAATCAGCCTTTTTTTTTTCCAAACGGTGCAAATCTTTTCATGTCCCTTTTTCCTGGGAACCATCCATTTTTTCATCAGACCCCGAGGTCCTGCAGAAATGGTGACTCTGACACACTTGCCGCAGCAAAATGATTGTCCTTTTTTTTTTTTTTTGTCCCGAGCTGTTGTGCAGAGCCAAAGTGTTTGAAAGGCGCTCTGGGGCAGCCTTTGGCTGGAAATGAAAATTGCTTTTGGGAATCCCACAAAAAGGATTAACTTTGACTTCATCTCTGGTTCGTTCTCCAAATTAATAATCAATCTGCCAGCTGGACCCGTGCCAAGCACTTGCCTGACCTGCCTGGTTAGCGAGGGGGGAATGGACCACGTGAAGCACAAAGTGTCAGAAAATCACAGAATGATCGAGATCGTTTATGTCGCTTACCTCTCAAATATATACTCCGTTTTTTAAAACCTCTTTCTGATCCGTGTCTCTTGCCCCAACAAAGGCTCTCCATTTGTGCAAATTCTTGTTCAGAACAGCATTTTTGCTTAAGAAAGTCCTTAAGCATGTGCTTTGCTCCTATTTAAATCCACAAGACAGCGCTTAATTGCTTTTTCCCATCAAGTGCTCAAATACTGTTCATAGCCATGTTGTAACATAAGGTGGAACACTTTCTTGTGGAACATCATTGGAATTACACTGGAGATAAATCTGACCACAGCCATTAGAGACAGAACCGGCTTGTCAGGTTTCCTGCTAACCCTTCCAGTACGATGTTTTTTACGCCAGTCTGGCCTGGGGATTTCTACAATTCCTCTTTGGCTGGCTCGTAATCAGTCTGACTACACTCTTCTCTAATGTTCTGCCCACGTTTTCCCTTTAGTACAGTTCCTCGTTCTTCCCTCCCCTCCTGAGACCTCCTGGAAATAATTCTGCTTCCTTATTAGTGTACCTGGTTTCAATATTTGTGAATAACTCGAATTTTGCTCTCTTTCTTTGACACCGAGCTGTGAGCATTGGCTTGCCATTACAAACCCACTGCACTTTCCTGCAGAATCAAAGGTTTTGCTGAGAAGATAAAGGCTCGGTACTGATCTACAGATGAAACCTGTCCACACAGGCACGCGCACACAAACACACACACCTACCTCCCCTTAAGGACCTGTTCATTAAAATCCCTTTTGCTTCTGCAGCTTTTAATCAGGTCCATGATGGAAATATTTTGCATACAAATATGCAATATCCCCTTTTTGCAATATCCCCGTTTTGTAATTTGAACAGATCCCAGTGAAACAATCTTTGTATCACAAAATTCAGTGATGGCATCATTTAGGGTTTGGAAAACATGTCTTATGAGAAGCGGCTGAAGGAATTGGGATTGTTTAGTCCGGAGAAGAGAAGGTTGAGGGGAGACCTTCTTGCTCTCTACAACTCCCTGAAAGGAGGGTGTAGTGAGATGGGTGCTGGTCTCTTCTCTCAAGTAACTAGTGATAGGACAAAAAGAAACGGGTTCAAGTTGCACCAGGGGAGGTTTAGGCTGGACATTAGGAAAAAATTTTTCCCTGAAAGAGTTATCAAGCATTGGAAGAGGCTGCCCAGGGAGGTGGTTGAGTCACCATCCCTAGAGGTGTTTAACAGTCGTGTAGATGTGGTGCTTGGAGAAATGGTTTAGTGGCAGACCTGGTAGAGTAGGGTCAATGGTTGGACTGGATGATCTTAAAGGTTTTTTCCAACCTAAACGATTCTATGATTCTATGATTATGAGGCTTTTGGTAATATTTGCTGCCTGGGCAGAACACTATCTGCACCCAACAAGCCCGAAACTCCCTCAGATGATATTTCCTGGACCATGGAGAGCCCCATTAGATCTCTCTTGGTGGTATTGAATATGTCATCTGCAGCAGATGTTGCTGGACAGGCTCAAACATTCAGCAGCCATGAGTGGGGCCACCTAAAATCACAAGACCGGCATCATTCACCAGATTTCATATCAATACAGGTGTGATTTTGAACCCTTCCAGTTGCAAAGGAATCCTGCACTTTTAGGAGTTTCTGAGCAACCACATGAATTAGAAATTAGTTTTAAAATAAAGAAACACAGGCTGAATCCAGAAGCTATGCTTGAGTGAAGGTTCATAATACCGTGTCCACACTGGGAATGAGGCAATGGTGGCACCTCACCTAGGTGCCATGAGTGAGGCGATGAGCAAACCTTTGGATGATGTATCGGTTAGCCCGTGTGATGATGTAATGCCCAAGAAACCTTTCGCTCAGGTCTCTGAAGACTTGAGCTTAGCTTGCCTCTTGCCACCTGGTAGCACGTGGACAGTGAAAAGAGGCTGGTGACTCTTCTGGCATGTCCTCCTGCCTGCAGATACGTTCCCCCAACCCAGCTCCAAGCCCCATCCCCAAAGGGTGCAGAGGTGTTTGTATCAGAAGGAGTGCAGGGCAAAGAGAACAGGTAATTGAAAAGGTTTGCAAAGAGGAAGGCAAGGATGAGAGAAGAGTTATTCTTCTGAGGGGCTTAAAACCAGAGGAATGGACATGCTCTTTGGAGCACCCAGCATTTGAATATTCTGAGTAGTTTAATAACTGGTAATAGTCAATTAATAATCACTGGTAGCTATGAGGGCCAGACTTTCGTTTTCTATTAAATGGCATACTTGGACTTATTCTGAGGTGATTTACACCAGGTTTCTGACACAGCACGTCCCACAGCACCCGTCCTTTATGTGATTTATAGTAGCTTTTAAAGTAAAAACTGGATGGCTTTGATCCAATTGATTTCTTTGAATCCAACGGGATAAATAGGCAGGCATCAGACCAGCTTTATAAGAGCGAAGGGCAGTCGTGATAACTTCTTTTTCTTCTTTTTTCTTTTTTTTTTTTTCTTTTTTGCCTAGATATCACTATGTGCTCTTTCTGTATGTGCATCTAGAAATGGATATCAGACCGTGCCAAGTGTGGCTTTGGCCCTGGATAGACTTTATTCTGATATTGCCTTCACTGCTGTCCCGTCAGCTTTTCTGCCGTGAGAGTGGGAGACCAGGCGCAGCATCTAGGGAGTGTTATTTGTTTTCTGATACCTTCCCTGGGGTTTCCTGTTCTGGTCGGCTTTCTGATTTCTTTTGCCTGGCTTTTTTTTTTTTTTTCCTTTTTTTTTTTTTTTTGGATGAGGTTCCTTTTTGTTGATGCATGGCCCAGATCTGTCCTAGTCTGCTCTGAAAGCTGGTAAATGAGTAAAGCTGGGCTTCGGGATTGAAAGTGATGTTAAGGCAATTGTGTTCGCGCATTTCAAGCCAGTTCAAGTTGCTTGGGGGCAGGGGGTGTACGTGTGTGTCAACGTACACACGTGCGGTGCTTTGAGAATGACAGCTTTAAGCATGTCTATTTGTTATGAAACCCATGTTTGCTTAAACAGAAAAAGTTAAGGACAGTTAGGAGCCTTTTGAAGAGCACTTTTCTAGATATCTGCAAACCCATAAATGGAAAAGATAACCAGAGCACTATAAAACCCCCAACTAAACAAAAACAACAACAACAACATAAAAAAAAAAGCAAAGACAAATTAACCAATATCTACAAAAAAACAACAACAGTCTGTTTTAGAGGGAAAGTAAAAGCTATTGTAGAGATACGGACAAAGGATAAATTGATAGCAAGCAATTCAAATTAAAAGCTTGAAAAAGATAAGAGAAAAAAAACAAGATGTAAGAACTTTATTGTTTAGGATGGTTAAAATGAACAAAAAGGGGAATTTAGAGTACACTAAAACAAAAATAAATCCTAATGACATTGGTTTGTTACTAGCTAGAAATGACAGATTTATTTATAATAATGCAGAAATTTCAATAAACGCCTGTATTCTGTAATTGGAAGAGAGCCTGGTTACTTAATCCGCATCCCGGGCTAATGAAATACTTTTCATTACACCAGCAGCTAGAAAGCATGCCATACATCACCTAATAAAGTAAGACGTTTTTAAGAGAAACAAGACGGAGCAATTTTGCATGCAAGAGTCTTAAAAGAGCAGGCTAAGGCTAATTGGGGATCATTGCTCTTTAGTAAAAGAAGGGTGGAAGCGTTCCCAAAATCCGGAGCGTGTCTCTAAGCACGACAGCTTCACTCCAGAGCCGTCCGCCTCGCGTCTGTCTTAGGCACAGTAACACACCATCTGATACGGGATCCAAAAATGAGGGGATTGTGGGTAATATTACGATTATAATTGAATAATAGCATACTCATTAAAACAGAGAAATTAATAGCAATCAGCTTATGGAGAATAGATGTCGTCAAGCTAAATTAATACTTTCGGTGAGAATACATAACTGCTTGGTAGAGTCTGAGCATTTGTCATTATTTGTACACGTAAATAAGGCATTTGTCTTGGTGACAGTGAATAAACAGAGCGACTGGCTGATGCAGTCCTCGGAAATATAGGCGGTACATATAGGGGGCAACACAGAATTCGTATTCCCTCTGAGATCGGCCTCGGATCTCTCAGTCCCTCCCAAGAAGGCTACTGGTGAACCGCAGAAGGTCCATGGAAGAGACCGGGGAACGATGCCTGATCCTGAGACTCTCAAAGAGATGACGTGACTTAGCTCAGTGAAGAGCTGACTACCCAGGGAAGACAGATTTACGTCCCATCAGCTAGGTGGACGTGCAGGAGGGTCCAGACATTTAGAAAGCCCTGGATGGATGCCAGAAAAAAAACTGTTCTGTGGGTTTTTTGGTGTTTTTTTGTTTTTTTTTTTACTGAGAAAAGTGCTTTAATCCAAAAGGGAGATAAGTCAGGAAGGCTCAATGTCATGTGTTAAAACTGGATCCGAGTAGATAACGACACCAGAATCACCAGCGCGTGTTGATGCTCTCTCACCCTGTTGGAATGCAGCCCCGATTGCTCCGCTTCCTTTCGGAGTGGTTTAGGCGGGTGGAGGAGGCAGTGTCTCGTTGCGTGGGGAAGGGCTCAGCGTGTGCGTGGAGTCGAGACCTGCAAAAAAACTTCTCTGCAACTCAAGGCAGGTCTGCTGGAGTCAGCGGTACGGAGAAGTCCAGGCCATCTGTGATACACCTAAGGCTGCTGAGCAGCTTGGCTCCATCTGGAGCTGCCTTGAGCTTGCTGCTGGCGTTCTTGCCTGGGTCTCCTCCTCTGAGGATGGTCAGATGTGGAGAGGGGACATCTTACACCCATGTTCCTCCAGTGAAGGCATATGGCCCTTTTGCTCTGCCTCCACATCCTGTCCCAGGCTCCAGTGAAGCCCAGGTTATCCGTATGGATCCTGACCTTCTCCCCATCCGTTGCATTTCGGCACTTAGTCTCCGCATTTGCACCCTACACGTGACCACGTTTCGGGAGAGTGGTCTGGACAAGACACACAAGCAGTGAGTGGGAAATGACTGTACTTTTTGGGTGATGGCTGTACCCCGGTGTACAAGGCAGAGCATGAGATTCCCCTTTTCCCTGGCTTAGCTCTTAGTGCTCATGGGGAGCTGGGGCTGCCGTAACTCTTCCTGATGAAACCATCCCATCTGTGGGACAATGGCCAACATCACATGGAACCTTTCCCACCTACAATCCCTGCCCCACTCTGCTGTGCTTCCCCAATCTGAAAGGATGCCATGGGAAGGTAGGGACTCTGTCCCTTTGATCTCTTGAGGTCCCTCTGACCATGAGGTGGGGGCATCCCTGCCATGCCCAGAGCTCTAGAGGCACGGGGGAGATCTTAGGGGGGTCCCGTCATGGCCTATGGAGACCCTGGCCCCAGAGAGCTGGGGGAGGAGGAGGTGGGGCTGGCACCTGTGGAGTAATTGAGGTGGGTCATGGGGTGGTGGGGAAGGTGTGGAGGAGGGGTGGAGTCACATATATGGGTAATTGGTGTGGGGGGGGGGTCCACTCATGTGGCTGGAGGAGCTCTATGTGGGGGGGTGAGGTGGG
>VYXH01003522.1:316145-414717 GCA_013397275.1 Burhinus bistriatus | reverse complement strand
GGGGAGGGATAGGGGGGGAGGGATGGGGCTGTGGTGGGAGCGAGGTGTATATCAGGTCTGTGGGACAGGTCTATAGGATTATGCATCCGTATATGGGATATGTGGGACAGGGCTATAGGCGTAGGGAGGGGTATTTAGGTTGCGTAGGACAGGACTATAGGATTATTTATCCATGTATGGTGTGTGTGTCACAGTACTATAGGGTTATGCACCCGCGTAGTGGGTGTGTGGGAGAGGGCTATAGGGTTAGGGAGGTGTGTCTGGGTTGCGTAGGACAGTCTATAGGACTATTGATCCATATACGGTGTGCGTGTCACAGGGCTATATGGTTATACACCCATGTAGTGCGTGTGTGGGAGAGGGCTATAAGGTTATGCATCCATGTATGGGATATGTGGGACAGGGCTATAGGGTTAGGGAGGTGTATAAGGGGTATGTGGGATAAGGCTATAGGGTTAGGGAGGTGTACATGGGGTATGTGGGACTGGGCTATAGGGTTACACATCCATATATAGGATACGTGGGATGGGGCTATAGGGTTATGCATCTGTACATGGCGTGTATGTCACAGGGTTATAGGATTATGCATCCATATTGTGGACATGTGGGACAGGGCTATAGGGTTAGGGAGGTGTACGTGGGGTATGTGGGACAAGGCTATAGGGTTAGGGAGGTGTGTAAGGGGTATGTGGGACAAGGCTATAGGGTTATGCATCCCTATATAGGATACATGGGACGGGGCTATAGGATGATGCATCTGTACATGGGTTGTATGTCACAGGGTCATAGGGTTATGCACCCATACTGTGGGCATGTGGGACAGGGCTATAGGGTTATGCATCTGTACATGGCGTGTATGTCACAGGGTTATAGGATTATGCATCCATATTGTGGACATGTGGGACAGGGCTATAGGGTTAGGGAGGTGTACGTGGGGTATGTGGGACAAGGCTATAGGGTTAGGGAGGTGTGTAAGGGGTATGTGGGACAAGGCTATAGGGTTATGCATCCCTATATAGGATACANATGTCCTTGGCTTATAGGCTGTTCCACCGATCGGGGGGGTATGTGGGACAGGGCTATAGGGTTAGGGAGGTGTGTAAGGGGTATATGGGACAAGGCTATAGGGTTATGCATCCATATTTAGGATACGTGGGACGGGGCTATAGGATTATGCATCCGTACATGGGGTGTATGTCCCAGGGTTATAGGCTTGTACATCCATACTGTGGACATGTGGGGCAGGGCTATAGGGTTAGGGAGGGGTGTAAGGGGTATATGGGACAAGGCTATAGGGTTATGCATCCGTACATGGGGTGTATGTCCCAGGGTTATAGGCTTGTACATCCATACTGTGGACATGTGGGACAGGGCTATAGGGTTAGGGAGGTGTACGTGGGGTATGTGGGACTGGGCTATAGGGTTATGCGTCCATACATGGGGTGTATGTCACAGAGTTATGGGGTTATGCATCCATATCGTGGGCATATGGGACTGGGCTATAGGGTTATGCATCCATATATAGGATACATGGGACGGGGCTATAGGGTTATGCATCCGTACATGGGGCGTATGTCACAGGGTTATAGGGTTATGCATCCACATAGCGGGTGCGTGTGCTATACGGTTACGTGTGCGTACACGGGATATGTGAGCCATAGGCTGAGGGTGCTGTATATGGGAAGAGCCGGGCTGCCAGAGGACGTTTCCATGAGTGGGGAACGATGGAGCCATCAGAGTGGGAACCGGGAGGCGGACCAAGAACCAGGACTCGGAGNAAAAAACCCAAACTCCCGTGGTGACAACACCGTGAGGCTTTGCATCACCCTCCTCCTTCTCCGTCGCCCTTCCTCTCCCCTTCCCGGCGCCCCTCACCGCAGCTTTGGCGCGGGGACGGGACGGACGACACCCACATGGATATTGGGGCTGCTGCACCTCTTCCCCCCCCACCACCTTCCTCCCATCCCTGCGCTGGGGGGTTTTGGGTATAAATATCGCTAAACGTGTTGGGGAGGGGGGCGACCAACTGCCCCCCCGCCGGGAGTGTTCGCTCCCGTGGGTTCTCCCCACGCAGGAAATCTTCGCACGTGTCTTATTAATTTTTATTAATTTTTTTTTTTGGGGGGTGGGGGTAGGAATCACCCCGCACCGCTTCCTTCCCCACTGCGGCTCCACAGCTCGTTCGTGTCGCTCTCCCTACCTCGGGCTCCTTCTGGCTACTCCAGGCTTTTTGGGGGTCAGAGGGGTTGTCCCCCCACGCCGGAATAAAGGGCCGTGGAAAGGAAGAGTTGTAAAGTTTTGGCCGCTGTCGGTGACACGAAGCCGGTGCCGCGTCTTGGACGGAGCCTCCGGGAAAAAAGAAAAAAAAAAATAGAAGTATGAGATTCCTAGAAATTATCGCCGGGCGGCTGCACCCTGAGTCAGAGAGCGGGGCGCCGAAGGCGACACCAGGGTGGTCAAAAGGGGCTTCGCTGGCTCCTCTCTTCCACCTTGTGCTTTTTTATTTATTTATTTTATTTATTTTTTTTTTTTTAAGTAGTTCATCCCTTTTTGGACAGTTCCCAGGTTCATAGAGTGAAGCTCCCCCTCCCTTCCACCTAGCGCTTCTCCATCTGCTTGGGCACTGGGAGTTACTGGGCCCTTGCAATTATTTACTAATTATGCCTTGCTTGTTAAATGCTGGCTTAATTCAGCAAAAGGGGAGGGGAAAGGAAGAAAGGAAGGGTGATGGTGGTAAAGGGAGGGAGGGAGGGGGGGGGGGGGACATTTTCCAAGAGGAAGGTNGGGAGGGAGGGGGGGGGGATCACATTTTCCAAGATGAAGGTTTGGTTTATTATTAGAAACACTAATGTATTTGGTCCACTAGTTACCATGGAAACAACATCTGCACTGAAGTGGTTTTAAAGACACAGCGTTGGTTGTATTTGCCCGGGCCCCGTGCAGGCCCAGCCACCACAGCGTTGTGAAATGAGCTTTGGGGCGTCGGGCAGAACCACTCTTAGGGTCCTCTTGAGAGAGGCACCGAGCTTCTGGTCTCGGTAGAGATGCGCTGGTTGAAGGATGCTTGAAGGTAGGACCAGGACTGGGTTCCTGCTTGGAAGGAACCTGGAAGGAGCTGGTTGAATTGATGGTGGCATCTTCCATGGGTCATGGTTTCCTTGCCTTCCCACTGGGCAGGTTGGGATCTGCGTGAAACTAAGTGGGCAGGGAGGCAGCCTGCTGGGCTAGTGCTCTCCAGGAGCGGTACCCGGCTGTCTCGAGGTGGCCAGGCTGAGGTCAGGTGGGCCAGCTGGGACCCATCTCCTGCAGCTCTGTACCCTGCTGCTCCATACCTACCCTGTGAGCCCGCAGGGCCGTGTCCTGCCAGCAGCAAGGCTTCCCTTCAGCCCAAGCTACAGTAGCTTAAGTGCCTGGCTTTAGAGGTTGTGATGACCACCAGGATGACTGATGGGTGATCCTTGTCCAGCGCAGGAAGGACTCTGTGCTGATGTTGCAAGCGACCCAGCCCTGACAAAGTTTAGGGAGGTTGCACGGTTGGAGAAAATAAATTGTGATTTCTGCTGCAGGGATACTTTTAAGGCAAAGCCTGAAATGAAGCCAGCCCAGGTGTGCACCTGAGCTGCTGGTGAAGGTCCTCTGCTGATCCTTCTTCTGGAAGCAGGCAGAGGAGCAGGCAGTGCGGGAAGAGAGAGAGGAGTCTTTGGCTTGGCTAAAGCAGACGTTTCTTTAACGGAGGGCTAAGTCTTTATGTTCATGTGCCGCTTGGTATTATTTAACTAAACAGCTAGGAAAAAAAAATGGTTAATTTGACATGGCCAGATACTGCTACTCCCTCAGCTCTAGGTGTTTGGAGTGTTATCGGGATAACACAGGGTTGGTGTAAGCCCTTTACCATCAGTGCAAGTATTTTCGCATCTGAGAGTGGGCTCGGCTGCAGGAGGATGCAGCTTCCTTCCCCCAGGCATGTTTTATTATATCTGCAGCTAACCTCTCAGCTGGTCCTTTGGGGTTTAGGCCTAAAATTGCTTCCTTCATCCTCTTTCCCACTCCGCTGGCTGCTGGTTGGGTTACATTTTCACAACTTATTTTTTCCCCAGCCTGGAGTCAAGTCATGAGCATCAGGATGAGTCCTTTGGCCAGGCTGGGAGGAAAACCGGGGCCTGGCTACCTCCTGAGTCCCCCCACTAAGCAAAGCCCAGGGTTTGTTGATGCTGTGGAGCGTTGTTCATCCAGGTCCTTGTGGTACCGCCCTCAGTTTCCTGACCAAGTGTCGTTCTGAGCAAGCCCACGCTGCCTCCTTTCCCCAGAGGTGGCATCTCATCATCGTTGGTGTCTGCGGCGGTGACATTTATAGTGCAGTTTTTCATGCGCCTTTGGAGCTCTCAGGACAAGAAGCTCCGGCCGCCTGTGTCATTAATATTACTTATTGCTATAAATCTCCCTTCTGGAGTCTTTGGCCCTGGCAGTTTGAAATATTTGTAACCCTGGTATGGGCACAGGTTCTTCGCAGTGACAAAGGACCAGGAAAGGCTTGTGGGGGATGACTGGGGCTGGCCAGGCAGCCGATTCGGACTTGCCAAGGACAGAGTTTCCCCGGGCTGGGCCCTGAGAGTTGCTCACCCGGCAGGGAAAGGAAGCCGTTCTCCTTGGTTCCAGTGAAGCTGGGGGCTGAAAGTGCTGCGTTTTGAATCAGTTTTGGAGGCAGACATCCTTAAACTGTGATGGAACGAGCCGTTCAGCTCAAAAGCTGGAGTTCAAATTTACCTCTTTCTCTGGGTCCGATTTCCCTATTTCGACTAGACAGAGGCAGACTCTTGCACTGGTTGGGCACAATTGCTGTTTGACCATCGCGGAAGATTAAAACCTCTTATATTTAGGAACACAGACCAGCTTTTTGGGGCTGCCTTTTCATTTTGGTTTTATACTGTGCCTAGCTTGGTAGAGCAATGGTATTGACATGTTCTGATGCTACACCTGCGTGATAGCAGTGCTAACAGAGAATAAGGGCAAAAGGAAATTGCGGAGCCCAGTGTTCGAACTATACTTTTGCAAACAAACCATGGTGGGTCTGATTAAGAGTCTGGTGGTGGTGGTTTTTTTGAATATTCCTTGGCAGTCTTGGCAATTTGTTGGAGATGGGGAGGAAAGAGGGAGGGCGCCTGAGGATGCGCAGGAGAGCCTTTCACTCCTTGGTTGTCTTGTTTGAGTTGGGCTCGTGTTGTCTCTCCTGCCTACCAGCTCATGACTGGCCTTTATAAAGTCAATCGAGCTTTAAAGCTTGGTTCTCACAGCACTTAGAACCGTACAAATATGGGCTTTCTGCCCTCTCATCCCCTCCTTAGTAGCCTCGTCCGCAGGGATGAGGCTGATCGGTTGGGCGTCTGAGCTCCGCTCTTATTTCTAGTGTTGGCGAAGGTTGAAAGGTGCTGGTGGCAAGAACTTGGATGGCTGCTGCGTTTGTTGTGTCCATGCTGAATTTTTTTGAACATCTCGTCTCCACGATGGCGTTTACGGACAGGCAAACGATTAGCTGGAAGGGTTGTGCAGCACCTGTGTGTTTTTGGGGGGTGTATTGTAGCAGACCAAACTAGAGAGCTGACTTGGAAGCATGCTGGCGTGAGTGTACGCCGTGGGCAGCCCTGACTCTATGAAATCCCAGGGTGCTGCAAGAGGCTTCGTTCGTTGTTGTTATCTCCAGTTTGCACGAATACAAGACACCTTTCTTGGTGTGCTTCCTACCCAAAGGGACAACGGCTACTGAGCTTCTCTCTCAACTCACAACATTTACTTTTTTTTTTTCCTGGGAACATCCCAATGTTGTGCGTAGAGCAGAGGAGAAGAAATCCTTTTTACCCTGGGGAAATAAAGAAGCATGGAGAGTAGACTTTCAGCATACGTCTTGGCCGAGCAGGGTGTGGGAAGGGAATCATCGGGCAGGTCTGGTGTGATCTTGCTGTATCTTGAAGATCTTCCCTCTGAAAAGATTGCCCTGTGCTATGGGAGGTGTGCGTACTTCAGGGAGTGTGGGCAGACACAAGGCGCATTATTTTAAGGTCCTAAAACTCTGTAGGGCCTCACTTGCACAGGGGGTAGATCCAGGTTTTCCAGCAGCACGCTTTTCCCTTGGAAAAATGTTGACGTTAATGAATTAAAATATTTTGTAAGGGTGTAGCAGTTCTGACAAATTTTTGATGGAAAATTATAGCAGTGTTTCACTTAGATAAGACTGGAGCACTTTATTTGAACATTTTATGAACATTTTAACATTTATATTCTGCCATCGTTTATCACGTGAGATTTGGAGTCTGGAAAAGAACAAAGCCTTTTGCATACCTTGAGGACAGCCAGTTCTCACGTTTGCAATAGTTTTCAGGTTTCATTAATAATGATGCTGTTTCTCCTGCAATATTAACTCTTTGACTCAAAACTTGGACTTTTCTGCTGAAGGGAAGTTCCCAGTTTTGCCCAGCTCGAAGTTTTAAGGCATCAAACCCCTGCCAGTTTGCACAGGGGGTCTAGGGAAGAGTTTATTAGACTGGTGTATCTGGGCGTATTGGCTAGGCTACAGGCTGAGAGCTGTTTCTGTGCCTGTAAGTGAAATTGTGACCTTGGGCTAATCACTTCATTGTTTTTTTGCTTCCGTTTCTCCAGCTGCAGCACCCTTGTGCAGGTGACATCCCATCTGTATTTGCACAGTGCCCCAAGCCTGAAGGGTGCTACAGAAAGCACCGAGTGCCGTCATTTCCCTGAGAAAGCATTAGGAGCCTCCGTTTGCTCGGTTTAGCAAGAGCCGTGCCAGGGCGAACATTGCTGAGCTGCAAACATTTGAGGTCCAAATCCTCCGCAAGCCTCCCGCGCTTGTGCTGTTGGCACCTCTTCCTGCAATCACCCTGTCCTCTCCGGGATGCTGCTGCACGTAGAGTGTCTCTCAGGAGCTGATTGCTCCTCTTTCTGTGGAGCCCTTGAGTGGGAAACGTTTCCTAAAATTTCCTGGGGATTTGTGCTGTTAACGCTGGACTCTCCCTGGATATGGAGAGGCCAAAGTGGGAGTGGCAAAGGGACAGTCATAGAATCATAGAATCATAGAATCGTTAGGTTGCAAGAGACCTTTAAGATCATCCAGTCCAACCATTGACCCTACTCTACCAGGTCTGCCACTAAACCATGTCTCCAAGCACCACATCTATACGACTTTTAAACACATCTAGGGATGGTGACTCAACCACCTCCCTGGGCAGCCTGTTCCAATGCTTGATAACTCTTTCAGGGAAAAATTTTTTCCTAATGTCCAAACTAAACCTCCCCTGGTGCAACTTGAACCCATTTCCTCTTGTCCTATCGCTAGTTCCTTGGGAGAAGAGATCAGCTCCCATCTCACTACACCCTCCTTTCAGGTAGTTGTAGAGAGCAAGAAGGTCTGCCCTCAACCTTCTCTTCTGCAGACTAAACAATCCCAATTCCTTCAGCTGCTCCTCATAAGACATGTTCTCCAGACCCCTCACCAGCTTTGTTGCCCTTCTCTGGACACGCTCCAGCACCTCAATGTCCCTCCTAGACTGGGGCACCCAAAACTGAACACAGTACTCAAGCTGCGGCCTCACCAGCGCTGAGTACAGGGGCACGATCACTTCCCACAGTCCAACTGGATTCCTGCCCGTCTCGGGAGAGCTTTGTGCTGAGACTGGGGAAGGTTGTGGTGTAAGTGCTGCTGGGGATTTCTGGGGTTTGCCCATCTCCTGCTCCACAGCAGGAGCAGCTGCTGTTTTTGCTCAGGTGTACCTTTCCCTAAGGTCCCGTAGGAGCAGGCTACGATTCTGTAAATCACAAGCTTGTCTTCCCTTCGCTCAGCAAGGATGCTCTTTTCACTAAGCTCAGTAGAGTCCCCCTGAGTTTCAGCCGGCGTTGATAGCATGGAGAAGATAGAGCACGAACCAGCTGGGCAGACAGTTTTGCCCTCCTGCTCTCTCTCGTAATACGATTAGGAAGTAGAGAGGACGTGTGATGCCCTTAGATGGCCAAATGGGCCAACCCACAGTCTAGCTCCCTCCTAAAAGACTTACTTTATTTTCCAAATGTGGCCCCTTAGCAGAGGGGGCTGATTCTGCATCGTCGCTTGGCTGGAAGTCACCTGTTTTTTAAACGTTTGCTTTGTCATCACTGACCTGAAGTCTGTCAGTATGCATTGTAGAGTGAATTTGGGCTAAATCTCGTTTGAGTTTGGAGAGGACCCGGAGTCAATGTACAGATGATTTATGTTGGGTTTTTAGAGGAAGGGGATTACTGATAGAGCTTGTGCTGTGCTCCAGGAAGCAGAGGAACCCCGGGTTTGTTATTTTGGTGGGAGATGTGAACAGAGATTGCCATTGTTATATGCTGTACACATATGTCGGAGAAGGGATCCCATCAGCAAATAAGTCATTGGTGTTTGAACAGATATAGGAAAGAAATCAGAGACGAGGGTAATAGGAAATCCCTTTCACTTCTGTGCTTCTAGGAGAGACAACACTTGAATATATTAAAAGAAGACAGGTAGCGCACAAGGTAATAATAGGAGGATTTGGCTCAGCATAATAAGCAGTTATCCAGCATCCCACCTCCTTCGCGACTGTCTGCGGATTCAGCTGTCTGTCGATCCAGCGGGTAGTTCGGTAGATTTTCACAGCTGACAGCTTCCCTCCGCTGAGCTTCCGCTCCGCGCTTGTGGATTCGCTCAGGTCTTTAACTCACGAGGAAACTCCGGGCGGTGGGATTGCAGCAGCGTGGGTCTGCAGCTCTTCACCCTCCGCGAGCCGGAGCCAGCGAGCTCCGCACGGCCCTGGCAGTGACTCTTCTGCAGGCAAATGCTGCATCACCCTGTATCTCTTCATCTGAAGGGGACGTGGGAGAGGAACATGATCAAGTGGCTGGAAGCTTAAAACCATTGTGGGATGCAGTGCTTCAGCGTGAGTAATACCAAGCCAAATTCACCCTTCAGTGTAAAGGCAAGAGTTAACCAAGTGACCCCAGGAGCGGACCAGGGCTGAGGTTAGTCCCTTGTCTTCAGCTAAAATTAAAGACTCACCGTGCGTGTCTGGGATACTGCGTGTCCAGGCATTCCTGAGGGGTTTGGTGCTTATTCTGAGCTGCAGTGCTTAATGGCTTGTTGCCATGAAGGCAGCTTAGCAAGTGTGACAGCTGCCCTATTACCCAGCCACGGCTTACCGCTCTGCTAAAGGAGGTGTGGATTTAAGCTGGGACACCAGGGTCTTCCCAATTCCCACTTTCCCCTTCCCTAAGAGCTCAGAAAGCAGCTCCTGGACTCAGCGTGTGCAGATTTGAGCCACTGGGGCCCAGAAATGTGAACGAAGGGGGTGAGCAGTACGTCTCCGGGATGCTGTGCTCTGCGTTCAAGCAGGATGACTGGTACGGTACGTGAGGGTGGGAGTGTGTGTGAGTATATTGTGTGGGAGAGGACGATGTGTCAGAACTGTTTTGGCGTGGTACCTCCATGCCGATGGTGAGCTGAGGCGAGCTCTGTGAGATGGTTTGACTCTTTTCTCAAGGAGAAAAGACTGAGGGGAAAGAGGATAATAGCTTTCAAATGGGTGGAAGGTAGCGGTGGAAAAGGAGTAATCTGCTTTCTGTGTCTGCTGGGGATTGGACTCAAATTGCAGTGAGAGAGATTTAATTTAGGCAAAAGGGAAAACCTCCTGGCGGCAGGGATAGTCAAGCACCGAGAGCCTAGCCTCCATCAGCGAAGGTTTTCTTGAACAGGCTGAGGATGGTGTAGATGGCTTTGAGGCAGGCAAATGGGTGAGCTGAGCTTGTCAGGACTTTTCCCACCCTCTTGCCTGAAATTCTGTAAACTAGATCACCCGTGTGTCTGCTTCTTGCTGTGGGAAAGAGAGAAATGTAGCAGAGGTGCGGCATGTTGCTGGGAGGTGGAGGAATGGGATGGAGGTAGATGAGGAAGCCCTGGTGGGCTAGGGCATGTATTTGGAAAAATCACAGGGTCTGTCAACCATTGGAGATACCACCTTACCTGCTTTCCGTATTCAGCTGTCGCTGTTGATCCTCTGTTGTTTTATATTTATCATGTGTTATTTGGACCACCGCATCACCTGGGAGGCTTAGCTGTGGAGCACGACTTCAATCTGCTCAGTGCTGAACGAGCCACAAAGCCACCCCGACCCAAAATAGGTGAAATACAGCTTAAATTTCCAACTGAAGTACAAGGATGCTTGGATACGGGCGGGTGTGGGGGCACATGTAAACAGCACGAGGGCATTAGTCATCGCTATCCACAGTAAGTCGTGGCACATCTGCCGTTGTCAGGATTGTTTTGTAGGCATTGCACCAAGCAGGGCTTTCTAGAGGAGGTTTGAAGCAAGGGCGCTGGATAACTTTCTAGGTGTTTTTTGGGGAGCTTCTCCCAAGGCGGAGGACGGCGTGGGAGACATCACAAAGGTGCTCACTTGAAAATGGTAACAAGTGGGTGATGGAGGCTGGGTTTCACGGGCTCGTCAGGGGTGGGAGTCAGCGCATTAGTGCTAAATGAGATTATCTTCCTTTTCAAAGCACTTCAAGGACTAAGCACGTTGTGTTTGAAGAGTCTGTTGAACTGTTGAGCGTTGCTTGTCTTTCTTATATCATTCTACACCCATCTCCATAGTAGTTTGGCCTGGAAAAGCCCTTTTTAGGTAATTTGGGCAAGCTACTTCACCACTGAGCCCCGTTGTGCCCTGCCTAAAGGCTAAGGTTGCCCTTGAATTGCCGTGAAGTGAGACATGGAAATTAAGTCATTATTATTTATTTTACAACAAATGTCTACTCATTTAAACCAAAATTGAAGCAGTTTCTGAAAGGCTTGTGCCCTTCACACTTTTGCTATCTATGAATAGCTGAGTGGACAAATCTGTCAAGATTTTGGCAGTAATGGCAATCTTTAAGCAAAAGTGGGCAATGTGCATGGAAAACAAATGTCAGACTTGTGTTTATGAATATTTGAGCTTGAAACTTCCCTCTAAATGTTAGGACTGTCTAATCAGGAAACTGGGATCATGATGTTTGTGATAATGGTCAGTCAAAACTAAGTCTGCAGCTCGAGTGCTCGCTAGCTACCTGCCCTACTAACCAAAAGGATATACAGAGTATATTCAATAAATCCACGAAAGCAAAATGACTCTTTTCCCACAAGCAAGACAACTCTTTCATTTTTCCTGACAAATTGTTCTTTTTTGCTCTTTTAAATATGGCAATCATGTCAGCAATTCCCCAGACGGGGAATATCCTACTGCTAGGGCCAGTTTTGATCTTGTTTACATCAACTCGGTACAGTTGTAAATCCAGGGGCTGTTACAGTTTTACTTCCCAATCACTCAGCTGTGAATGAGATGGGCATCGGGGCCAGAAGCTGATTCCTTGAGTGCCTCTGAGATCAGTGTTCCGTGTAGCGGGAATTAGCGCCAGTGACTTCCCAGTAACCAGCTGCGTATTGCACTGGGTGGGTGGAAACATGCTGGATCCCACGGGCTCTTCAGATTGCAATGGGAATAAAGCTGTTGTTATCATCATAACAGCTCAACAATCATCTGCTAAACGACTGAAATCCCTTCATCTCCTTTTCCGAAGCGAGCTCTAGCCAGTGAGCTCCTGAAAGCCTTTGAGGACTGATAATGAGCTGGAGATATCTTTTACTTCAAGGTGGTTGGTTCAGGCCGAGTTCAGGTCAGGTGCCATTGCCAGTGAAGGGAACTTCAGTGGTTGAACAGTGAGACATGGGAGGCTCTCCCTGGATCCTACAGGAGAGGAATCACATCTGTAAAGGGACTGAACAAAGGCAGGGTTTAAGAGGTGTTTTAGGGATGGCTTGTGTGATCTTGGCACAAATGTTCATGGCTTGTGCTTTGGACGAAGCTTTTTCTTAAGGACTGATCTTCAACAGGCAAGGATGTTAGAAGGGGAAAGGGAAGACAGGCATTTGTTCTCCATCGTGGTAGGCAGCAGGGTGATATGAGCATCTTTGGCAGAAGTCATCCTCTAGACACCATGGCCGCAGGTGTTTCCCCCACTCCTCGGTTGAGTCTCTCCAAAGGGCAGGATGCGCGGGCACAGGGCAGGCAAGCGTTGCCCACGCTGTAGGGAGAGCTGCCGGTCTGGCATCACTCATCAGCAAGACATTGATAAAGTAAAACAAACAGCGGGCTGTTTTGGAATAATTTGGTGAAATGCTGTCGCCTGGCATGAAACCAAAACACTTCTGAAATCAGGATAAACACAGTCTGGATTCCACCCTCATTTTCCATTCCCAGTCTGCCATGGAGTTATTTTATTTTAACTGTGTGTAAATCTTACCACGTTTCCCTGCAAGGTGCTCAGCTGGGAAGTTACTAGAGATGACAGCGCACTTGTGAAGCCGGGGCAAGATGAGTAACGCAAGGACCGGCTTGCAAATCAATTATGGACTTTGAATTGATTGTCCTTTGTGTAGTACGGGAAGGGACAATCCCAAGAAGAAAGAAGCAGTAAAGAAGGCTCATTTTTAATGTCGTTAGAGCATATGTACATACTGTAAAATTACGCTACTAATAGTAATAATAATAATATTGTTAATGATTAATTCCATAGCAAAGGCTTTAGCACTGTCCTGTAGTTGTCCTTATTATTTAATTGTTATAAAGCTCCCTGGCTGTGTCTTGGCTTGTGCCAACTAGCAATGTCCGAATGTGGTCCAGGGGATGGCACGGTCCATGAATGTTCCACTAGGCAGTATGGACAAGACCCCTCTGTTTTGAATGGTGAGTTTGTATGAATATTATCTATACCATATCGCTTCATCTCGGGGCAACGGAGTGGGTCTTGGATCATTTGATTTTTTAAAAGTGACATAGTTTTGCTGCTTACTGCAGCTGTGTACTGTCATAGCAGACTGTGACAGTGGTACTGCACAACCTGATTAAAGTTCACTTCTGCCTTTGTCGTCTCAGAGGGAAAGAGCGCGTACCCATAGAGAAATAGGCCATTTTGATTATTACCGGCTCTATTGTGGAAAATGGTTCTATTTTTTCTGCAACGTGCTTTAAAGGGAAAGGCTGGAACAGAGCAAGTCTTACCATATGCATGAAAAGCAAACCAGACACTCCATCTGGCCAGCTCACAAACAGTTAAGCAAAAAGCTCTCTCCTCCCTCTCCATACCTCCCCGTGTTGATGCTGCACAGCAGAGAATGAGATGGTGGTGCTTGATTGTCCTGACATAGCCCTAGGAACCCCCTAAGGCATTTACCCATATCAGAAATCTGAAATGAATTAAACTTTGGAAGAAAGATGGAGAGCTGTATTCCAGTTCCAGGGGGTCAAAATAGGCCCCTGAGAAGTTAAGGCCAGCGTTCGCAATCTAAAGCAGATCGGTTTGAGAGGACTTTGAAAAGATTGGCTTAGATGACGGAGCCACGCGTACACAGTTGACCTGCGGGCAAGATGGGAACAGACCCCCGCCCTCCTCGCTTGTGGTCCCCTCGCTTGGCGCGCCGGTTCCCAAACCGCAGGTCACAGAGGGACGCAAAGTGGCTCATGGCTACTCATCAGAGCCCCATCAAACAGTGATTTTGGTAGCTCGGCCAAGAGGAGCGCAACGGGAAAAGGGCGGGGAGGGAATAAAGCATAGTGTATTTTAAATAATGATAGTGAATATGTTTGGGAACAGCGGGCTAGGCAGGAAGAGGGTGGTCCTTAGAGTTAATATGAGCCTGATCCAGCCCTCCTTGATATCAGAACTGGAAATTGAGGCACTGAGAGTGCAGTCTGGTAGTTCAAAGAGCGGTAGCGAGCTGACCGTGGCATTGACGACTGGCAGGTAGATAATGCGTGCTGTTAACTCCTGTAGTTCCCCGCCAGCCTGAAGGAAATTATCCTGACAGTTCCTATTAACGAGCGGCTGCGTGACCACTCCTCTGCCCTGAGAGCTTCATCAAGGCTGTTTACTGAAAGCAGATTGCCATGTTGTACCTTGGGAGCAGACTCAATACCGAGTGAAGAGTTAGCAATTGTTAATAAATAGTAGCACATTAAGATGTCTCTCTGGGTGATTTTTGTGTACTGTAATTACACGGAATTGCCTGTTAGACTGGCCAAATTACATAAAAGGGGCCCTCAGCTCCACAAATGCGCTCCCAATAATGGGTGACTATTAGCTTTGACATGAGAAGCCTGTAGTTATGATACGAAAGAAACAAAAAGAGGTAGTAATTCTCCGGATCTGTTTTGCAATGACATGGGCTGAGCTGGGGAGGATGTCAGGTTGTTCCAGAAAGAAATTGTGAAAAGATTATTTATTAATGATGCCACTAAGTGATCTTCATGCAGGGATCTCAAAGCCTTCCTCAGAGGTTAGAAGATGGAGAAGGGAAGGCCCTGGGGAGACCTTACTGTGGCCTTTCAGTATATAAAGTGTTATAAGAAAGATGGAGAAAGACTTTTTACCAGGTTTTGTTCAGGACAGAGTTAATTTTCTTCATAGTAGCCAGTATGAGGCTACGTTTTGGATTTGTGCTGAAAACAGCGTTGATAATACAGGGATGTTTTCATTGTTACTGAGCAGTGCTCCCATGGAGTCAAGACCTTTTCTGCTCCTCAGACTGCCCCAGCAGTGAGAAGGCTGGGGGTGCTCAAGAAGTTGGGAAGGGCCACAGCTGGGACAGCTGAGCCCAATTGACCAAAGGGATACTCCAGACCATATGACATCATGATCAGCAGTAAAACTGGGGAGTGGAGGTTGGCGGGGGCTGCTGTTGCTTGGGGACTGGCTGAGCATTGTTTGGTTGGTGGTGAGCAATTTTCTTCTTCTTCGGTTTTGGGGTTTTTCCGTCTCTCTCTGTTAGCTTTCCTCTTCCTTTTTTTGAATTATTAAACCGTCTTTATCTCAACCCACGAGTTTTTGCACTTTTACCCTTCTCATTCTCCCCCCATCCCGCGAGCAACTGTGTGGTGCTTAGCTGCCTAGTGGGGTTAAACCATGACAGCAGGACCTGGAACAGGTTGCTCAGAGAAGTTGTGGATGCCCCATCCCTGGAGGTGCTCAAAGTCAGGTTGAACAGGGCTTTGAGCAACCTGATCTAGTGAAAGATGTACCTGCCTGTGGCAGGAGGGTTTGGACGAGATGATCTTTGACGGTCCTTTCCAACCTGAACCATTCTATGATTCTATGAAAAAGTGGTTTGGTGCCTCCTCACTGCTCCTCTGCTTTGAGTTGAGTGAACCCTGTAGTCCCTGGGATAATGCTGACCCACCAAAAAAGCTCCTTTCAGCTGTGGCCCAATCCTGCCTTCACTAAATCCCTGCTACTGCCCATATTTTGAGATCCGCCAAAAAGAGCTCGTGTCCTTCTCTTGCTCTCTCCCTGTCTTGCAGTTAGTGCAAGAAATGTATCTTCTGGGAGGTGAAAACTGAGCCTTCCCTTGAGGACCTCCATCTTCATCTGTAGTTTTGCCATGGGCCTCAGCAACTGGCATGCCCTGGTATGACCAGACAGCTGGACATCAGTGCTACTTTCATTGAGCACTGCATGATGTTCGGGAGACTGGTAGGGTATGAACAGGACCTGCTTATTCAGTGGGACCACTCCCTGCATATGCCTGCCTCACATCTTCTCCTTCTGCGGGCAAGCACAACGCTTCCCTCCTCCTGACTCTGCAGAGTCCCTGGAGGTGGACACATACATCAGCCACACCTTTGTCAGCTGAGTTGTGTCAAGAGCATGGTTCTCACCCAGGTGAAGGTGTAACGGCATCACTCATGACCAAAGTCCCTAAAAGATACCGTACATTGCTGCCGGTTGCTGCCCTCTGGGGTGGCTGCTCTCCTCTTCTCCAGTGGTTGTACTGGGGTACAGCACATGGCCGGTGCTTTACCGCACCACTGCAGTATATAAGTGTATATACAAAGGGCCCGAGCCTGAACGAGAACCACAGAATCTATCCGAATGGGGATTAAAAAATAATTCAGGATTTTTTTGGCAGATGACAAGAGCACGTTCACCTCTTGGTCATTCAGCCCTTCTCAGTTGTTTTCTTACAGCCCTGACATACACCCCTGTGTTTAGAAAGCTATTCACTTTTGTGAGTACTGCTAAAAGCATTATTTTCCAGCAATTTTTACAACCAGCTCTCTGCTTTGACAAGAGTTGTCCAACCAGCAACTGAATCGATACAATGCGGCTTAAAAAACTTCTCAAGAATCGTGAAAAGCCTTTAGGCCAGTGGCACAGTAAAAGAGTTCCTGAGCAATTCTTGAAGTAAATCACACCCACCCGGCCCAGTTCTTTGTCAGAAGAGTGGAGTGAGTCTCATTGCTTTGAACTCATGACCTGTGAGGACTCGCTTGATCTTGCAAAGGCAAATGTAAGGGGCAAGCTAGTCACAACCTACAGGTATCAGAGGGACAAATACAAAAATTATAAAACCAAACTCCTCTTGCTTGTGCCTGATGGTTTAACAAGGGGAAAAGCCACAAACTGTAGCTTGGGAGGTTCATGTGTGACCTTAGGAAAAAACCTGATCACGAGGAGAGTGGTGTGGCCCTGGAATCGTCACTAGGGGAATGGGAGCTCTCCATCTTTGAGAATTTCCAAGACTCATCTAGTCAAAACTGTGGCCAGCCTCACCTGATATTAGTGATAGTCTTGCTCCAAGCAGTAAATTGGATTAGAAAGCTCTAGATGTCCCTTGCAACCAGTACTTCTGTAGTTCTCTGACTTCATGAGTCTTTAATTTCAAATGTGCAGGAAGTCAGGCTCAAGGCAACCGTTCTGAATAGCAAACACATTTCTAAAAACAGACAAAGCCCAGCACCCAGCATTCCAAACTCATATCTCTGCGTTTAATTTAGGAGCAAAGACAAAGGTTTAATTTTTCAGTGACTTTATTACTATGATGTTGTACCTATAGAGACTTTGTTCAGCCTTTCTCAATATCAAGGATGGAAAAAGCTGAAAGACCAGCTTGCTTGTAAGGTCTTAGGCAAACTGCACGGCATTAAGAAATACCATTTTTGACTTTGTTCTAATTGGAGCCTGTTTGACCCTGGAGCCAGAGCGGGGTAATGGAACAAGCACGACTCGAATGAAATCCCTTTTCACAGTGCTGTGCAGAAAGCAAAAGAAGGAAAGAGAAATGCAGAGTATGTCAAGGGGGGGAGAGCCAGAGAGGTGCATTAAGTGCAAGAAGAAAAAGACAGAATATGTCATGTAAAATGGCCAAAGGAAGAGAGGAAAGAAGACAAAGGACAGAAAAAAAATGGGGGAGAAAGGAAAAGACGGAAATAGAAGAGAAGAAGAAGGAAGCAAAGTGAAATTGTAAAGAAAAGGAAGAGTGTCCTGCCAGGCAGAGCAATGAGGTGGTAGGACAACAAGCAGCCCCAGGCAGCGGCACTCATTATTTCCATCCTAGCTGATGTCATTGATTGCTTCTCTCGTCCCTTGTCATGCCTGGTGACAGAATCGCAGGACTTGCGACTTGTAACAACCTGCTCTGTTCCTGCTTGGCCCAGGCAAAAATTTTCTTTCCAGCTCCAACTGGGCAGGGATTCATCTGTGTTTCAGGGTGCTTCTGGATGGCACCCATCAGTAGACATGGGGAGGTGGTGAGGGGCAGGGCAGAGTCTGGGCCATCTGGGACCATCTCCAGTCCATGCAGGTGGAGACCCTTTTCCTGACCTGTCTTTTGCAGACAACCAGTTTGCTCCTCAGCTGTGGTGCTGGGAAACTCCCATAGGACTTTGTTCTCTCTTACCTTGAGAATGCCGTGCCGTTTTGCTGTTGGTAGTGTTATTACTTTTTAAATCAAGCTTGCTTTTCCCCCTCATTCTCCTCCAAGGAAATTTCCCTTGCAAGGCTCAGATCCTACAGCATCCGACCACCTTCTGTCAGGGGGTTTAATTAGTCAGAAGAAATAAAACAAACGATGCTTCATTTGCCAAAGGGAAGAAGTGGGGGAGGGGGAAAGAAAGATGGGGAGGACAGAGAAAGCTTAATAATGAAGAAAGAAAGCAGAATCCTGAGCTACATGGGCCTAAGCCTTTAGGATTTATTATTCCCAAAAGACCAAGCTCCTGTTCTTATTGCAGCCAGTGTTTTTTATGGTTATCCGCCCTCATGATGCCAACAGAAATCCCATCAGGGCTGAACCAACCATCTCTTCTCCGTAGGGAGAAGGGATGAGCTTCATAGCATCTCTTTAGTACAAGTCCTTCCTTTGGGCATGGGTTTTCTGAAAGTTTGGCTGAAGGATAAAGAAGGAGGTGCAGATCAGGGTCTTTTCTGTGGGAAGGGCTGCAGATCGACACCAGCTGTTACCCACAAGTCTGGCTTCCACCTGGCCAGTCGTCAGTTGTGTAATGCCTTGCCAATGAGCAAACGTCTGACCTAGGGATGGTCCAGTACATGCAACCTCTTACTTAGCTGATGGAGGATCTAGGAGAAGGTTTTGGGTGATGTGGGAAAGGAGATAGGGAAGGGGGTGAAAGAACCTGAGGTCGTTGGGGGTGGAGGGATGTCAGGAAGGATGTAGAAGGGAGGGGAGTTAAGGTTACCGTGTTGGAGATACAGGGACGTAGTCTGCTCATCTCTTAAAATCCAAACTCCGTTTCTTCAGTTGCTCTTGGATAGTCTAAGAATGAGTTATATGTCGGGCTTTTTTTGCTTTAATGGAACTCCTCCCCCGCTTTTATCCAGTTACCCATGAAAAGTCAGTGAAATGAGACCTACTTAAATCAAATGTCACAATCGATGCTCATCCCAGGCCACCATTTGTGCGATGTGAACTCATATTGCCGTAAGGGGGGGAGCGGGGAGAGAAAAAGGGTTGGGAGTGAGCTTGGAGCAAGTGAGCAAGGAGCAATTAATGTCTGAGGAGCTTGTGCTTTGCGGTGCATTTATCATGACCATGCATCTCTGAGGTGGGGCAGGGCTGTTCTGCAGGGGGGGAAACAAAACACGGGTGGCAAAGGAAGAAGCTGTGCCTTCATACTGGAGATTGCATCTCTCTCTCCCATACCCTACCCCAGTGCCTGATTAAATCAGAGGCTTCTGTTCCCAGAAGAAAGTCCCTTCCACACTTCAATTACTAAGAAGCAAGATGTGATATTTCAGCATTCAGGGTGCCTGGAATATGTCCAATTTCAGTTTTGTTTGATGGAAGATGAATCAAAATGTTGATATTTTCATTGAAATTTCTTTCTGTTTACCTAGTTCCCAAAAAAATGCTTCTAACCTTCCACAAATATTTGACAGGAGTAAATTCTCAAGGTGGGAATACAGTCACATCAGCTGATGTTAGAAATCGCAGTGACTCAAGTCTCCGTAGAAGTTTAGAGGAAGAATCCACATGTGAGCTGAAACATTTTCCGTGAGCATTTTGAGAAGCTCTAGGTGGTGGGAAATGCAGGACCTTGCTGGATGGATTGGTGAGGCTCAGCACCATGTTGTTCTTGCAGTTTCTGCACCATTGCTGGTAGCCAAAAGGACTAAGATATTGCTGGAAATCAAGTTCTGTAATTTCAGCAAGTTGAATTAGGATTGGCATCCAAACCCTTTGTACGCATCTGTGATGTAGTTTTGGAGAGTTCTGAACCTCCTGTTTCACAGAGCAAACTCCAGGAAGCTGTACAGGCATGCTGGAGTAGTGATATATCAGAGATGATACGGTCTGTAGGGAGGGGAGAGTACAGAGAGGTAGCACCACACTCCAGTTGCGTTTGGCTTACAGTCTGTAGCTGGTCTGCATCCAGTAAAGATCCCTCAATCAGCCTGTACTCCTTTGGGTATATATGCCAGTTGGGCATTCAAGCCATTGAATGTGTCACTAAATTTTGTCTCAGATCCCTCAAGCTCTTGTGCCAGCCTTCCCGATAGCTCCTGTGGGATTCATTGCAGCAGTACGGTGAAAGTTTTGTTCCTCATTAATTCCCCCCAATGAGATTCAGAATGTGAGAGGTGCCCTTGGTCAAAATATGCAAGTAAGATGGATCTTCCCAAGCCCTTCAGACTGCAGGGACAGTTCAGTTCAGATCCCGATATATTTGGGTTGTTTGTCTCTTCTTCGTGGAGGGCTCTGTGGAGTAAACCTGTACTGACCGTTGGCCTTGAGCCAATGGACACATGCTTGCTTTGCCCATGTGTTGAGCTGGCCAGACTCCATATAAGCACAGCACCGAGCCTTGGCTAATATATTTAGCTTTGCAGAAGGCTCAGTAGCCTGGAACAGAGCTGCGGTAACCTCAGCTTCACGGTGTCCCACTGATTGGAGGTTCAAGTTGAGCAGTCTCATGCCTGCCAACAAAATGGTGTAGACAAGTCCTTAGAGGACTGCCTGTTCCATTCCCAAATTCATGCGTAATTGCATTATTTTTTTTTTTCCTATGTTAAGCCCTTGCTATGTCAGAAACCATCTCATCTCCGTGGCTGTAGCGATAGGTGTTGGTACTGCGCCAACCTAATGACAACCTTGACTGTGCTCCCACACCTCTGCATACTGCCTGGTCACTCTACATAGATGGTTCTCCTGTGTCCACCGCATGGTGGGTCTCTGCTACTCTGCCTTCGCGCCAGCAGAGATCGCTGATGCAGAAATGAGAAACATGCCGGAAAAAAAGGCCTGCAGCAGAGAAAACCAAGTGGGATCCAGATCCACACTCTAAGCTGAGAACAAGAGTTCAGTCATACGAGGCTGGCAGATGTTGGCTGGTTAGTTAGTCCCAGTGATGCCTAGATTAGGAGAGGTTATCGCACATGTGTTTGTTCTTGACGTTGCAGGTCGTTTGTGTTCAGACAGGAAAGGAGGACCATTCCACACCAGCGTTTCCAGTAAGCACCCCTGCTTAGGAAGAAATTCCTTGTGTAGTAGTAGAAGAGTAGTGAAGTGATGGATGCTAAGACCGGATGCTATGTCCCTGAGGAGGATATACATCTTGTTTTTTCTTTGCTTGCTTCACCTCCTCCTTTTCCAGATGGACGTTTGTAGCTGGTGAAATATTTTCACCTTCTTTTCATCCTCCTACCTTCATCACCGCCATTCCCAGAAGAGCTCATTTGTAATTGTTCTAGTGTAGGCACTGCCTTCTGCTATTGCCTCATTAATTATCTTCAGAGTTGCACAGTGGGTATGAAGGTCCTGATCCTCCTCTTGCAACCCACGCCTTTTACACACCTTCCTCGCCATGGATATCAGAGTTGTTACCCAGCCTTTACACTGGTGTGTGTGGGAGCAGAATCAGGTCCAAAAAAGGCTGGGCCAACCAGAAACAGATCCTCGTCTTCTTTCCTCTTTATTTGCATGTGCAGTGTGATGTGAAGGTCGGGTGAGTTGACACACAGGCAATTAAGAAGAAAGTTCTTGCCATGAAATCGAGCTGTTACTGTTTGCTGAGCATCTTTTCTTTTTTTTTTCTTTCTTTTTTTTTTTTCGTCATCCTTTTTTTTTTTTTTTTTTTTTTTTTTTTTTTTTTTTTTTTTAATGTCTTGCTTTCTCTCTTTCAGAACATGGAAAAGGTGCTGGTTCCTTCTGTCACGTTAATTGTAGGCTGTGGAGTATCTTCGCTGACACTTTTGCTGTTGATTATCATTTATGTCTCTGTTTGGAGGTATGGCTTTTCATTCTCTTCTCTTCTTGTTGGGGAAAGTAACTGTCTTTTGATCTACATGGATCCTGGAGGTTTTGCTCTCCTGTTTTGGGTGTCTGGTGCCTGAGGAAGAACTGTTTTGTAATGAGTGGGTCCTGCAAAAAGTCATCATGGTGTCTTAGTTGGCATTGTTCTTTCCTTTTAGTGCCAGAGAAATTAGTACAGTGAAGTTAGTGCCATGACCCCATGTAGTCACATTGTTCCATTTTCAAAAGCCGCGTGCTGTTTTAGATGCCTTCACATACCCCAGGAAACCTTGTTCCTGGAGAGGTGGACGTGCACTGCCTCCTGGCAGGCAGATTGCTTCAAGGTATTCCCGGTTGGGTCTTTGATAACGTCAAAACATCCATGACCCATTATGAAAACATCTGGCCTGAAGAACAGACAGCACTTTTCAGGAGCTCAAGGATGATAAACTGCGTGGTCTAAATAACTCTCCAACCTCTTAGCTGCGTTTTGCCTTTAGCTTCAGATGCATATGGGATTCCTCAGTACATCCCGTTGCAGAGAGCTCCTGTACACCTTTAAGCAGCTCAGGTGTAATCTTAAATTGTCTCATTTATAGAGAGTGAAGTGATTTCGTAGCGAAGTTTTATTGAACAAAGGCCCACATTGGCCCATGCCCCTGTTAGATACATTTTGGTGTACTGTACAAGCTGGAGGACCCAAGGTGTGCATGGGATTGTCCCCCTATCTGCATTGAACAAGGTCTGAGTTTATACTACGAGACCCATGCCTTTCATAAACCCATGGCAAACATGCTGAGAGCTTTTAACTCGAAGCTAAATAAAACAAAATCAGAAGCAGGTGAATAACTGTGAAATTGAAATGGAGTGGCTACAGAGAATATACTGTCTGGAAATTATTGGTGACCCTTTTGGGAGAAGGGATCAGTCTGAGGCTCTTATTTTGTCAAGCGATTCTTCTTAGTAGGGAGGAAAGTGGAAATTCAGTTGAGAGTTGTGAATTGAGATAACTTTTTCTACGCTTTGACAGAAAAAAAGAAACAAGAGAGTAAAAATGAGCAAAAATGCATCTTTTTCTTGTTGATACTGTGACAGTGCATAGTGGCTAGTTAATTATGGTAAGTGCTCTGAGCTGAAGACTGATCATAATAACATTTATCTAGAACTCAGGTTTTTCCGTGCCTGGGGTATCATTGGATCTGCTCAAGTCCTTGTCCTCTCCTGCTTTTCCTCAGGCTGGGCAGCACTGGGCAGCGCTGGTAGGTGACTTACTGGTGTCACTGGTGTCAGGATCAAGTGGAAAGTTAGGATAGAGGAGTAAAGAGCAAGTGTTCGAGCCTCACCCTCTCTTTCCTATCAGAAACAAGTTCAGGAACTGAAACCTAAGTTCAGACATGAGGTTGAACCACTTTGGAGCATGCCAGAGTCATTTGGAATAACATGCTGTATTTTCTTCCAGGAGTGTGCCCCTCAATATTTACTGTTATTGAGGACAGTAAATTTAATTGCCTGCCCTGTTTAAAATACGCTCTTTTTTAATTTCTCATTCCAGCCTTTGCGTTATGCCTATGCCCAAAATGATCAGCATGAATGGGGGGACATGTTTATGGGCGGCTTGAACGGGCATTTCTGAGCTAGCCAAGGATGGACATCCATTTCCAAGTGATCCTGAGACCAGCTATATCTTGATTAAAGGGCTCTCTATCCTAAGCCTCTTTGTGTAAATATTTGTACAGCATGATCAAGTGATCTCTAGAATTTCTCTTTGGTGCGCTGAGTTTGTTTCATTTCTTCTCTGTAGATCATGTTTTCATGTTTCCTAAACTTCACAGCATTCCCGTGGCTGAGCCCTGAGCACTCTGTGTGTCCTTTTTATTTTAGGCATAGCTGCTGGACATGAATGTGCTGTCCTATTAATGGTCTCAGGAACATCGTATTCAAGTCAACATTATCTCCTGGCTCCTACTTTGTTTTGTCCTAGATATTATACAGTCTGATAGACAGCAGCTGGAGGAATGCTCAGAAGTGGGATCAGCAGTATTATTCCAGCTGTTGTTGCTAAAATACAGGAGCCGTATCAAAGTGGTTCTGTTTCACCGTGCAGAGGACAAAATCCTCGTGCCCTAGCTGCCAGGTCTTCAGTGGAGAGCACTCACCAGAGCTCAGCTGTTTCAGGCAGCTTTGGCCGGGAAATTTCCCATTCAGACCTCTGGACAAAGGCATCTGGAGCACGAACACATAGGCTCAGCTTGAGTATGAAACACTTCTGATGAATAGGCTCACTGAGGCTGACAATCTGGAAACTTTCCCAGAATTTTGCCCAGCTAGGATTTGTTTATACATGGGAAGCAGAAAGTAAAGGGCGGGAGAGAAAGAGGGAAAGTAACGTGGTAAAGAGAAGGGGGTAGAGTAAAAGGGAGGTGATCCCAGCTTTGGGCTGCATATCAGAGGGGAAATGAGTTTACCCTCCACTTCCCATTCAAAACCCCCAAATAATGGTTGCTGCTTAGTGCCACCTACTCAGCCACCGGCATGAACGGCATGAGCTTTTTGATGCAAGTGATCACTTCAGACACAGCCAACTTGGCACAGTCTCCTTGAAAACGGGACGTTGTTTCTGTGCGACGGCTGTTGGTGGCCTGTTGGTGGCCTCGCGCCACTTCCCAGTAGACAGATGGCTGCGAAAACTCCGCTGCAGATGGTGCAACTCTGGCCTTATTAGCAGCCTCGACAGAGAGGTCAGTGACACAGTGGGCTGTAGAAGTGGAGTGACCTTGTTACATCTCGGCAGTGGCTGTCCTGGGTCACAGCTGGAGACACGATCTGTATGTGGGCCATGTGCTCCACCGCCCATGTGGACAAAGAGGGGGAACTGAAAGAAAAAGATCCTGCATCTTGAAAAATGGCATGAAAATGAAAAACGGGGGAGAAAAGGAACTATTCAAGGGTCAGAACGGGTGAAATGACTTAGCACTGCGTTTCTCTCAGCTTTGGTTTGTATCATTCTTTTTAAGCAGCAACTTGACACGGTGGCGTTTCAGGAGTGGCCCAATGTGTTTTCCATCCCTGAACTCATTGCGGTTCAACAGCCTCTGGAGTCAGTGACCTTTCCACCGCATGGAGATCGATGCTTCCTATCGAATAGCTCTTCCACCAGCCCATCAGCATGTGGGGCACGGGAGACCTTTTCCACTG
Organism: Burhinus bistriatus; assembly: GCA_013397275.1. Taxonomy (NCBI): domain Eukaryota; kingdom Metazoa; phylum Chordata; class Aves; order Charadriiformes; family Burhinidae; genus Burhinus; species Burhinus bistriatus. The sequence continues at coordinate 389,906 of VYXH01003522.1, read as the reverse complement.
GCGACAGCTGGGTGAATGCTGTATCGCTGGAAGATATCAGTCCGAGCTTTTCTCACTCCCTGCCAATCGAAGCCTGAAGATTGATTTAGTGGTTGTCAATGAGCTCTCAAGGGGCTTTTAACATTTGCTTTAAACCCAGGAGCTCTGCCTTTGCCGGAGATGCTGAGGCACCTGGTGGCCCTGGTGGGAGGTAGCAGGAATGAGTAAGTGATTGCGCGGAGAAGGATGTGTGTAAAAGCAGTGAGAAAGCAAGAGTGATTCAGCGTTTGCAGAGAGGAAGGGAGCGTAATCGGGACAGAAAGACAGACTGCAGGGTTTTCCCACCTTCTCCATCTGTTTCGGTTTGCACAGGGCTTCCCCATATCCTGCAGGACCCAGGCCAGAGCAGAAGTTCCCTAAATTTGTGGTGAGAGTTTTCACCTGCTTTGGTGGCAGAGTAAAATGTATTTTGATAAGTACGCAGAAATCATGTATCAGCCAAGGGGTAGTGAGACAACACCCTGGAGCAGCTCTGCCTTTGCTGGAGATGTCTCCTCTGGCAAAAAACATCAAGACCTGTGTTTATTCCCCTCTCTGCTCTGAGTTCCTGACTTCTTTGGCCAGAGGGTCTGGATAGTGGTGGTAATATCTTTCTGTGGAGCATCCTGTGCTGAAGAAGAGGAAAAGGAAGGAAAAAACGAAGCAAGGCAGGAGGCCATCTTAGTGTAACAGGGAACTTCTGATTAAGCTGAAAAACAGTGAGCAAATGTTTGGTAACCAGGTCAGGCTACCAAGGAGGATTATGGAAGCATTTCCCTGAAAAAGTTACCAAACATTGGAACAGGCTGCCCATGGAGGTGGTTGAGTCACCATCCCTAGAGGTATTTAAAAGTTGTGTAGATGTGGTGCTTGGAGACATGGTTTAGTGGCAGACCTGGTAGAGTAGGGTCAATGGTTGGACTAGATGATCTTAAAGCTCTTTTCCAACCTAAACAATTCTATGATTTTATGATTCTATGAAATAGAAAAGGTGAAGGTACTCAGTGCCTTTGTTGTCTGGTTCTACTGGCAAGGTTTGCTCCCAGGAACCCAAGTTCCTGTTCCTAGTGGCAGAGTCTGGGAAAGAAAATACTACTCACTGCCAAGGAAGAGAGAGCTGAGGAACATTTAAGTAAGCTGGAGATTTGCATGTCCATGGGACCAAATGGGATGCATCAAAGGTGTTGAGGGAGCTGGCTGATGTTATAGTGGAGTCACTTTCTATCTTCTGGGGAGGTTCCTGATGTCTGGAAGAAAGCAAATATTACACCCTTCTTTAAAAAGGGCAAGGAGGAGCATCCAGAGAACTACTGGCTGGTCAGCCTACTCACCGCCCCTGGGAAGATTAAGAGGCAAATAGTTATAAAGGTTACTTCCAGGCAAAATGATGGACAAGGAAGCGATTAACGCAGATTTATTGAGGGTAGATTGTGCCTGACTGACCTGTTTGCCTTTTGAGATGGGATGACTGGTTACTTGGACAATGGAGTGAAGCGGGTGTTGTATAATTTGACATTACCAAGGCCTTTAGTGCAGTCTGCCATAGCATCTTTGTATCCAGACCAGGGAACTGTTGACTGGCTTGGTGGCTTCTAAGGTGGGTTAATAGCTGGGTGGAGTTCATGCACACTTCAAGGGTAATGGTCAAAGGTTTGAAGCCAAGCCAGCAGCTGGTTACTAGATGCATCTCTCAGGGGTTGATACTAGGGCCAATATAGTTTAATGTCTTCTTTAACAACCTAGACGATGGGGCAGAATGCACCTTCAGCAGGTTTGTGGATGGCACCAAACTGGGAGACGTGATTGATATGCTGGAGAGCAGCACTGCCATTCAGAAGGACCTCAGCAGAATGGAGATATGGGCTGGAGAAATGGTGCAACAAAGACAAACGCACAGTCCTGCACCTGGGACAGAATAACCGTGTGGAGTAGGATGGGCTGGGGACTGTCTGGCTTGGTAATACCTCTACAGGGAAGGCCCTACATGCAACGATTTGGACATGAATCAGCGCTGCACCTGTGCAGTAATGAAGGCCAACAGTATATTGGGCTATATAGGCAAGACTATAGCCAACAGGACAAGGGAATTGATTACTCCCCTCTGCTTGACATTCTTGAGGCCAGATCTGGAAAAGCATGCCCAATATTGGACTCCCCCAATACAAGAGATGTGAGCACGTTGAAGCAAGTCCAGTGGATGCTTAGGGAGCTGGAGAACATGATGTAAAATGAGGCAAAGGGAAGAAGGTTTGGTTAGCTTGGAAAAGAGGAGGCAATTAAGAAGGAGTCACAGAGAAGTAAAACAACTTCCAGAGGTATACAGGGAAAGGTCTAGAAGCACCAGCTGCAGCAGGAAAAAAATCCAGCTGGATATAAAGCAAAATAATTCTTCACCATGAGAGCAGTTAAGCACTGTAGCAAGTCATCCAAGAGAGGTGGTGGCATTTATGTTCTTGGTGATTTTCAAAACTCGATTGGACTAGTCCCTGAGACACTTGATCTGACTTTGAAATTAGCCCTTTTTTGGGCAGAGGATTGGACTGGGAACTCAAGAGGTTTTTCTCCAACCTAAATTATTCTGATTCTGTGATTCTACATGTTGCCAACACATGTCGTCTTCTTTGGAGGTTCAAGGATCTGGGGAACAGGATGGACTCTTGGTGCATGAAGGGAAGCGTGGAGAAAGGAGAGGCTTGTTTAAGGGGTGAAAAAGGCTGAAGACAGCTGGATTATCTTCGTCACATTCACATACAGACTATACTTATGGTCAACTCACTGCTTACCTTTATTGACCAGAGGAGACTTTCAAAGTGCACACTAATGCCAGTTGGATCAAAGTGTTGCTACACAGGCTTACCACATCCCATTCCCACCAGGGCAGAGTCCAAATCTCCCTTTCTATTCCTCAGAAGTTGCTGACTAGAGATTTGATGGTTTGCTTCATACAATCTTAGATAGACTGAGGGTTCGATGCCCTCCAGCCACAAATGGAATAGGATCCCAGTGATCCACAGCTTTATATTGATGAAATGGGAAAATTTGGGATCAGATTGGCCATGAAAGGAAACAAATACTTATTTTGCAGGCACTCAAGTCAGTTTCTAGCTGAGCTGGAGGCCTGACTTTTGTAGTCTGTTATGGGGTTGGGTGAGTTTCAGAAAGAACTACCTGTAAACTAAATTTCCAGCAGGCTCAGTGTAAGTTCAGACAACTTTGCATCAGTGACCTTTTTGTATCCAGGAAAGCATATCCTCAATGTTCATGTTTATCTGAAGGTAAAACTCAGAAGGAAGTTAAAATCAAAGTTTTTCAGCCTTCAGTAGGTCTAAAGCACAGATTACACATGCAGTAAACTTGTCCTGCCCACCTAGTCAGAAACTCAAAACTCTGCAGCCAAAGCATGACCGATTCACTATTGCTAAAATTAGTTAACGAAATTAAATTCCCAAGATGAATACTTGATGTGCTGGAATATAGGAAATAATCCTGCAGTAGCCTCCAGGGATAAGCTGGTTGATTAATAGATCTGTTTCTAATTTCTATAAGCATCAGAGTCTACTCTGTACTCATCTGATATTCAGGCAGGGCACTTGCCGAATCACCGAGATTATTCACGTGTATGAGCGTTGGTGTGGTCAGGTCCTGAGTCAATCCTTGAAGACTTGCGCTTTTGCAATTCCCTTTTAATTTTATTAGGTACGTAAAAGTGCCTTCAAAGAAATTTTCCTCCTTAGCTAGTGCTTTGATTTAATTGTCGTGCACATACCTCAGCAGCAAGTTGATGCCGTGCCGCACATTGCAAATCAGAAATGACGAATAGCTTGCTCCTGCAAGGTGCTGAAGGCAACAGCTTCTTGACTTGGATCTCTAACGTCCCAGACCCACAGGTGCAGTTACAGATTTGGCCTAGTTTTGAGAAGCGTTAAACCTCTCTGTCTTGGGGGGAGGAACAAAAAAAAAAAAAAAAAGAATCCACAAATATTTCTCACTTCAGGATGGGTTGTTAGGTTAAACAAAGGGGAATGCTGAATCACGAACACTTTGTTGTGAAGGTGCATGCATTCGTAATCTGCTTTCATTGCCAGCATGCCTGTGGCTCTTCTTATTTGGGAATCTTTCCATGTGTTGCCTGTATGTTTTCTTTTAAGCTCCTTTTCAAGCCCCCTTTCAAGTAAGCAGAGCTGAAGAAGACTTGCAGCACTCAGTACTGTTCTAGGAGCGGCTCAGGCTAGGGACCAGGCTGGCCCCTAATTTGTTGACTCATGCTGGTAACTCCAGCGTTGATGGGGAGGATGGAGAGATCTGTGGGCTGAGCACTACACCCAAACTCTCCCCTTCCCTTTTCCCCTTGTTCTTGTCTGTTTAACATACAAGATCTGCAGGAAATGGGCAATCTTTTACTGTGGCCTTCTGTAGAGCCTGGCCCAGTGCAACCTGCGTCTCGTTGATGCTTTTCAGAGGTAACTTAATGCAAGTTGTAACAGAGCGGATCTCCCTTCCCCTCTTTTCTTGCTGCAGGTATATTCGCTCCGAGCGCTCTGTCATTCTTATCAACTTCTGCCTATCCATCATCTCCTCCAATGCTCTCATCCTGATTGGACAAACCCAGACCCGGAATAAGGTAGGAGATCGGTTGGGCTTTGTTTGTTTGTTTGTTTTTCCCTTGATTTAGCACTGCAATGATCCATTCAGGCAACGCTTCCTCATTTTTCCTCCATCTGTTAATTAGCGACATGTCAAAGACACGACTAAATGGCAGATTTCAATTTTCTCTCTCGCTCTCTCTTTGATAATTTGTCAGCATCCTCGGGGCTTTGATTAAAACCAATGTGATATTTTTGAATATCTGCCTAGAGTAGCTGGCACATGGCACAGTGAAGAAACATGGTTGTTTGCAAGGCTTTAACCATTTTATTTTCCAAAAATTACAAAGAAAGACAGATTGAGAAAAGGCTTTAAAAAGAAAAAATCCAACATCTCAGCTTTATGTTTATTTCTCCAGTAACTTTTATACTCTGAGCTTAAAGCGCTTGGCAGATGTTAATGAACACAGCCACAAAAACCACCTTTTTTGGGGGTAGGGAGCGTTGTCAGATCTGTGCACGCTGCAAAGCCGGGGGTCGTAAGAGACTCACTGCAGATCACAGCGCGACTTGAGCAGCGGAGGCAAGATGTGAACGTGGATTTCCAAGCCTTGTGCACTGGTTGCACATACATGCCTTCCCACGTTACAGACCTGGCTGGAGAGACCCATGTTGCCTGTATGACTTTTTCTCCAGCTTAAGTACTTTCACTTTCCCCGTTGGCATCTGGCATAACAAGTCACTGCCCATCATTAGTATTTTCCTGTTGTACGTTTTCTTGTCTCCCCAAAAGCTCCCCAACCGTGCTAACTCCGCTAAGCAGAAAAGTGAGGCAGGAAGCGTCCTCCACTACTTCTGCTGCCAAAGTTGCAATCAGAAGTTAAAATTTAGTTATTAATTAAGAGTAACCAATGACCGGCCAATTATTTCGAGCCTCTGCTTTGGCAGCCAGAGCATGCTGTCGCTTTCGGAAGAATTTCTGCAGAGAAGCCCCCGGGTTTAATGAGTTACAGAGACTCATTTCTATGGAGAACCCTTCAGCTTAGGGCTAGGTTATGTTTTAGGGAAAGCTTCACAGCTGCTTGAGTCATATGTGTGTAGAGAAGTGCGGAGAGATGCAACCAGCCAGTCCTGTTCTTATTAAACAAGTGCCCTTCAGAAATTAACTTCTCAAAGCAGAGCTGTCTTTCACGACCAAGATGGTTTTCTCAGGGAAGAGGTGGAGAAAGGGTGAGCTAAACTCTCCCTTTCCCTGGGTGCGTTGTCTGCAACCCCGAATGTGTGCCAGGAGTTTCTTTCCATAGAAAGAAATACTGCGGGATGCTCAACATGGCAAACCATGGTTGGCCCTCCTCTTTGGTTATTCTTCTTCACTGCAGGACAGGAGGTGGATGTCTTCAGCCTCTCCCACCCGCTTCGGAGCACAGTTGTGAGCCCAGGTTCTCCCTCGTGCTTTTTTTCTCGCATCGTTCTGGGTGTTCACTGTCAGAGCTGTTAGTGGGGATTGGCTGCGACTGCGTGAGGCAGATTAGCACTTCGCACATACATATGCATGAAACACCGTAAATAGAAAGGTTATTCTTGGATTTCCGCTCAGCCGTCTAGTAAACAGTCTCTGGCAGGCAACAGAGAAAGAAAACTATAGAGAGAGGAGACGAAGAAGTGTGAATTAGGAATTTGTTCACATTCAATTATTGATAATGGAGCGTCTTAAAGTGTTGGTGATTGATTTATAATTGCAGTTACTCAAGGAGAATTTCTATAGTTATTAGTTTCCCTGGAAATGCCAAATTCTCCCTTGATTTCCATCCATGTAACCTCAAAGGCAAGACTCCATGCCTGGATTTGCTAAGCTTTTTGAAGATGAAAGGCCTAAGTAAAGGCTAAAAAATTACAGTCAGCAATAACATGATACAAAAGAAATGAATGCTGCATGACCTGGCCATATCTCAAAGGCACGGCTACGTGCTACAAGGAAAGAGGTTTCTCCTCTTAAAGGAAAACAAGGGCTAATGGCCTTGACAGACTGAGAAGCCCCGCTAGATCTTTCTGCAGCAGCTTGGGACATCATATCCCTGTGCTTAGACCTTCCTGGAGATTTTTTTTTTTTCCTTACAAAGAAGGAAAAACCTGCAGCAGAGGTAGTAGAAGCAAATATGCGCCTGAGTGTCAGCTGGCCAAGTTCACAGCCTGATTTCAGTTGAGGCAATGGGTTTATGCTGGTCCAGCTGAGACGTGCGTATTTCTGTTGTGCTTCCTTCTTCTTTTCTCCTCCCCTTCCCATCAAAACTATCCGATTGAGTGAAAATACACAGAAAATGTATCTACTGGGTGGAAAATTGGAAAGCAAAGGTTTTTTCTCCCCTTTACAAACTTTTGGCAAAGCAGGTAGAACAGTGTTGGTGCAGAACAAAATCAAAGTGGTAAAATGAGCAGTGTCGTATTTAATGTTAGTAAAAAAAAAAAAGTTCTAAAATAACCATCTCTTGAAATACACTCCCGAAAGCGTCCTGTGTTTGTAACTGTTTTATGTAGGTCTGTAAGGTGATGAATAGCAACGACCTTTTAAGAATTATTTTAAAATGTGAAAATTACTTGATGTTATGATATTCAGCTGCGTTATTTGTACTGAACTGTCATCCAGAATCCATTTATAGGCAGAATACCGAGGGGTTTAGTATCAAATACAAATATTGAACAAAAAGACAGTTCCTGTCTCAAAGAACACACGGTCTTACTTTTAATCACAACCTCTGATAACGTTGGTTTGTGCCCATGTATGAATCAAGAGCAATCCGATAAAATCATGATAAAAGACACTCCGTGCGTGCGAGCTCTGTGTTAAAAGATGCTGGTGGATGAAAAAAGAGGAAGGTTCATTGACCATAAACCCAAAGTCCATGTTTCCTCGTATAACTCAAAGCAGAAAAATTCTTCATTATAAACCTCCTCCTCCCCCTGCCCTGAATGCCTTAAGCCATTTTTTTTTATCCCGAGTCACTTTTAAAGTCTATTTGTTCTCCTTTCTCCTTGGGAGCCACTGGAGTTTCTTTCCATCATTTTCTTCTTGAGTACCTTGATTCACGGTTGCCAGCCTGCAGATGGTGGAAATTAAGCACAGCTCTGGCAGAGTTAAACAGAGCGGCACCAATTTGCACCAGTGAAAGATTTGGCCTCGCTGAGTTAAAAACAAAGACGAGCTTGTCAGCTTTCCAGTCCATCTCCCTGGCACTACAGGATTGTTCTTCATAATGCATTTGCTAGTACTTTCCCCAGTTTAATTTTAAATGGCTTAAGCTCCCTGCATTTCCCTTGAGAGATTTCCCCACCGAGTTGTAGAGCTCACCGTTATGAAATTCCTTCTAACGTAGTTTCTTTTTTTTTTTTTTCCCCTTTCTTTTTTTTTTGTTTCCCTCCCCCCTGTCTGCTAGTAGTTATACACTCTTGGACAACTACACACCACTCCTGTTTGCAGTCCTTACCAGCCCCTGGCAGCCATGGTTTCACCCAGCTCTCATGGCTTAACTCTTTCACTCAGCGGTCCTTCCCTGGCAGCAATAAATTGCCGTCTAAATTGCCTTCCTCTGATTTCGTTTCTATGGCTCGGCTGCCAACGACACGGCGCTTTGCAAACCTTTTGAGCTGAGATTAGTGCACGGCTTACTAACTGCTCTGTCCTCCCTGAAAGGATTGTGGCCATGGTTTTCGTCATTTGGAAAATAAATACATCTTGCTGAAGCCAAGAAAGGACCAGGATGGGACAAGGGCTCAGTTTTCTGAAGCAACAGTGTTAAACATGGGCTTATCTTACAGCTCGTGCTTAAGGGCAGCCGGTTTCCATGCAGTACTTACATTTAAAACAAACGCTTTGGTCCTTTGCTAGGTCAAAGCTTGTCGGGGAGACTGCCTCCTCCTGAAATGTCTTTTTGTGTCCTGATCTTCATGACCTTGTGTTCCAGAGCCGGGTTTGGAAGCATCTCCCTGTGCCTTCTGCTCTCCTACATGCTGCTCTCTCCTCCTGCTGCTCCTCTCACATGTCCTCCTTTCCTCCTCTCTCCAGGTGATATGCACGCTGGTGGCGGCTTTCTTGCACTTCTTCTTCCTCTCCTCTTTCTGCTGGGTGCTGACCGAGGCTTGGCAGTCCTACATGGCCGTGACGGGCCGGTTACGGAACCGCATCATCCGCAAGCGCTTCTTGTGTCTTGGATGGGGTGAGGATCCCGGGTCTGCGGAGCATCTCCCCTGGGGTGGGGAAAAAGTGCTGTCCCCTCCATGGGATGCAGAGCAGAGAGGGTCTGGGCTACAAGAGGGACTGGAGCTCTGCAGAAGGCTTGGAAGAGGGTACTTGCAGCCCTTTCGGGGGTGTCAAGAAGGGCTAAGGTGGTTAAAAACAGCATAAGCAAGAGCCGTAAGTCATAGAATCATAGAACGGTTTGGGTTGGAAGGGACCCTAAAGATCATCTAGTTCCAACCCCCATGCCCTGGGCAGGGACACCTTCCACTAGACCAGGTTGCTCACAGCCCCACCCAACTTGGCTTTGAAAGTCCTTTTTGAATTCCTGCCTGCTGCCCAGTGCACCCAAGGGTCACACAAAATAAAGGGGCTGAGAGGGGTTGGGTTTTCAAAGGGTGTGCTGGGGGTGGTTTCTCCTGGGTTTGGGTCTCTTTCTTCCTTTCTCCTTTTCTCTTTCTCTCTGTCTCCTTCCATGTGCAACCTGGAGCGCAGCAGGCTCTGAAATCCTGTCTCCATGGCAGCGGGGCCTTTCGTAGGCAAATAAACTATGAGACTGGTGCAGATGCTTGTAACTAATTTTTCTCCCTCTGCCTCTTCCGTATGTTTAATTTATTAGCCTTAAATGATGCATTCTGTAGTAGAAAACAAACACAAACCCATAACCTGGGCTTTCAAAGCAATAACAAGCGTGCGTTTGAAAGGAGCAACTGAACAAAAAGTTGCTCAAAAGCGAGCAGGCAAAAAAGAGAAAGGGAGAGAGAAAGCGTTGTGCGTCTGAGCTGTATTAGTGTCTCGTTTTACTACTGAAGTCGAGCATTTCACCCCAGGCAAGATAATTCTGATGCTTACGAAGCGCCCTGATGTGATTTATTCTGGCACGTCAAGAGCCGTCCTCGTTCCAGCACCTGCATCCCTTTAAGTTTTCACTCCTGGCTTTTGCTTACGAAAGAAAATAAATTGTGGTGTAGAAATGTAGTGTTTGTGTATAGCCAGAACGTAGCCACATACACGCAAAGCACAGGCTGCATGCGCCTGTGTGAGTTCATGCGTATGTTGGTACACAAACACTCTGGGACTCAGGGAACATCAGGGATATCGAACGCGAAAGACTAATGTCTTTTCTAGGTAATAAAAAGGGATTTTTCTGCTTTGTAAAAGCTGGGACAGATGGGCGTGTTAACCAAGGGAATTTTGGACGAGTGACATTCACATTTGTAGTCTGTCCAGGTTAAAAAAAAAAACCCACCACCCTACATGTGTAGAAGCATAATTTGCACTGCTAGTAAAATGTAGTCATCTCTGAGCTAGGATGCACTGGCTGATAAATGACGCATAATAACCATTTGGAATAGGTTAGGACAAGAAATGAAGAACACTCTCGCCTATTAAGGCAGCAAGGGAATTTCTGATATTTAGCATCCTGCTAGACTTCAGCTGTAGAGCTGGGATTAATGGCACTTCTAAGAGGGAAAAGGCTGAAAAATATGTTTTAAAGAGCATAATCTGAAATAATTAGCACATTTCACTTTGTCATGGGCTGATTCTCCCCCTTTTCCCCCTTTGCGTATTAGCATTTCGCTAAGCTCTCGTTCTAGATGTCTTTGCCAAGTTCTCAGCTGCTGTCAGCTGTAGCTCATTGAAGCTATAGTGGTTTTCATCAGCAGTGAGGTTTATTCCCTGGTTTTTTGTTCTCCTCTCGGGTATGCAACTTTGTCTTTCCAGAAAAGAGTTTTTAGCAATTAGAATTATTTTTTTTTAAATTATTTAGAACAGAAAGAAAAACTGTTCCCTGGAAACAATTCGGTCATCATATTTACCCCCAGTAAAGAAGAAATAATTTTATCAGTCTTTTTACAACCACGTCATTGTTTCCACCACTGGATTTTTAATGCTGCCGTAGCTCAGGCTCTGAATGGGTCTTCAGTTGTTTGTAACAGTTATGGCTTTTGGTAGTTATTAGCAAACGACCTTTTCTAATGGGACATGATGAACGCATGAACCTGATTCTCCTTTGAAACAGGTTTCTGATGCATTTATTTAGAACTGTGAAGGTAAAATTCACTTTCGGCAGAAAGCCCCCAAAATCTTGCCAGTGACTCCGTAACATGAGTGACTGACTGCCTAGAAAGCTGATACAAACCACACACAATATATGAAACAGAGCAGTTAGGAAAAACTTTCTTTCAAATAATCAAAAAATAGATTAAAAGTTTGATTTATTTTTTTTTCCAAGCTAATCGCATCTAACTGTGATTAGACTGTTAACAGCTCTCCCAAGGCAGAGGAGTACAGCACCCTGCATTATTTTGATCTTTATCTTAGCTACCGTGGCTACCACCTTCAGCAAAAGCTCCTTGTACAGCTCCATTTTCAGCACAAGCTGGGGCTCCTACCCAGGCTCGGTACAAGCCAGTCCCTGTAAGCTGACAAGTTCACAGCCTGAGTGTGTATTTCTGCATAATTATCACGTCTAAGAGAAGCACTTTGCGAAGAACAAGTTGCTATTTTTGGCGGAGTCCTAGCCAACTTTCCTCTTCCACAGGGTCTCTTGCATCAAGCTGTACTCTTGAAAAAGTCCTTTCCCATGTGGTTTCTCGGTGTGCTTTGCCACGGGGTGCCATATTGATGGCACCCTAGTGAATACAGCACCCAGGATATATCCAGATGAGGTGTGAAGGAGGCTCAGCAAGAGGAGCAATAGTCAATTAAGAATTAAAAAAAAAAAAAAAAAAAAAAAAAAAAGAGAGAGAGCGAAAAGAAAAAAAAAGAGGGGAAAAAAAAGAAAAAAGAGAGAAAAGAAAAAAAGGGGGGGAAAAAAGAAAAAAAAGAAAAAAAAAGAAGAGATATCTTTTAAACCCACTGCCTCTTGGTTTTGGACTGATGAAACGGGAGCTGTGCTTGGAAATCTCATGTGGGAAAATAAACACTTCTCTTTATGATAACTCTCAAATGCTGTGCATTCCAGCCAACTTGGCCTTATACCTCCCAGCTGGCTACAGACCCTCACTATTAATCAACCTTGTGATGATTTGTATTGCTGAGTGACCACCCTGCCAGCAGGGTTATTGTCTGGATGCTGTGTCTGCACATCCCTTCCATCTACAGCAACTTCTGCAGCTACCTGCCGTGACCTCTACAGCGCACGAATTAGGGTCTTGTCAAGAAGCACTAATCCTAGCTGGCAACTGATCCTGCTAATCCTTAATGGGATTTTCCCATCTTTAGCACTGAGATAGCTTAATTCATCATGTCACAAGGAGGCGGGCTATAAAAAGCCACATGGAGACCTCCATAGCTGAAGAACCAGATGTTACTAGCTGATATCCAGGCATTTCTTTAGGGAGAGGGGAGAGCTGGGCTGGGGCTAGTGAACCAGAGAAGTACTCCATCTCCTCAGTAGATCCTTGAGCAGTTTATCATAGCAGGGATAAGAAGGATCAGAAGACTATTAGCAAGATATAGTGTCTTTTGCTAGTTCTGATTGTGCCTAGGCGTTCAATGACGCAACAATTTCAGCACTTTTTATGAGTCCTAGGCCAATAACCAGCAGGTTGCACAATAACCAGCAGGTTTTGTTTATACTCCTCGCTCTCATTTTATGGGAGCTTCTAGCGGTAAGTTCAAGGCCATGGCTTCACGCCCTTATGCACCTGAAATGACATCTCCGTGCTGGCACCGTGAGCTCATGACGCCCTAAAGATAAATTGTGCTTTGTACACTGTGGCATCCCAGCCACAGACTAAGTTGCTCATCCTTTGCAAGACTCGTCATGAAGTGGGTCTTCTCGAGGGCAGCTGGTTTCCCTTCGTTTATTCCCCTTTTGGGCACAACAAGGGAGCAGGTCTCTGGCAAGAAAATCAGTGCCCTGTTTTGCAGAAAGACCTGATATTCTGATTCTCTTTTCCACAGTGGCTCAGAGGGACCTGATCTATTATAGATCATGGACTAGCAATCGGGGAACCTGTTTGGGATAGGGGGAACTCAGTTTCCATTTCCTTTTCTGTCTCATTGGGGCGAGATTTGAACCTGGTTTGTTCTTCATACATTATGTTGAGAGCAAACATAGCCCTTAATCTCCTTGCTAGCTCTTCTGGGTTGGGTTGTGGTCAACTATTCCATCTTCAGGAGACACGCTGATATATTCCTGGCCAGCCTGTGTATCTAAGAATAAAATAAATATATTTTACACATCTGCATGTACTGTCAGTCCCCACACAACTGCTGGGACCACAGCAGGATATGAGCTGATTACAGCTGATGGCGTTTACTTCATTAGCAGAGGTAACAAGGGTTCACGCTTTTGGCTCTGAAGGTCCTGAATTCAGTCTCTGCCAAAGACCCAGGCTGGGACAGATGGTGCTAGAATAACACCGGGAAGAATGGGGTATATTATGCGGTTGAGTGGGAAAAGAGCTGCACATATGCTTAAATGACCAATTTTCTCTTGTTTCATTTCCATAGGGCTCCCCGCCTTGGTGGTTGCCATTTCCGTGGGATTTACTAAAGCCAAGGGGTACGGCACCGTGAACTAGTGAGTAAAGGAGCTCTTCCTCCTTTTTCTTCCTGTTTCACCCTCCATCCTTTTTTTCAAAATCCACTTACCTGCAGAAGCCAAGGTAGGAGTTAAATTCTGGTGTGCTGGCCATGGAGGAGGGAAGCAGGGATGGTGGGCGAGGAAGGAGCCATCTGCCTCCCTGCCTCCTCAAGCCATCAGCTGGCTGAGGTGGATTGTGGATTCCTTTGAAAACAAGTTCGTAGGGACTAGTTAGATTTAACTGTTGCATATATGACATTACTCTGATCTACGTACCTCTTATTTAGAGATTTTTAAAATTTATTTTTAGGGGGAAATGTGGAAAATACAAAGTTTAGGATGTTTAAAAGTGAAAAGTAGCTTTTGTGTTTATCTGTTTAATGGTTTGCTTGTTTGGTCCCAGGTTTTCAAAATAGCTCGGCTCAGTTTTAGGCACTAGGATGAGCATGAGTTTTTCAAACCAAGTTTTTGAAAGCAATTTGCTTGTTTTCCAAATTCCACAGGATTTGCCTTTAGGAAACTTTTGTTTACATGTAATGGGGGAAGGAAGGCAGGGAAGAAATAACGGAATAAGACTGCAGAGGTAAAAAATACGTTAAGGCAAGGCTGGAATCGCTCAGAGCTGAGCATTAGTACAACTTAAAAGAAAAAAAAAAAAGGAAGTGTTATTTTTTCATTGTGTTGTTAAAAAGATAGCTTAGAAATTTTATGCACAGTGGTAGCCAAAGGATAATATTTTATGTAGCAATAAATCAGGCCCTTCCCTACTGCAAGCCAGCATTATTCAGAGCATTCCTGGCCAGTGGTTTGCATCCCACGCGAACAATATTTAAGACAAAAGCTGGAGATGTGGCCAGCAACAGACGAGGGTTTGATAGGTCCACGGAGAAAATGTCACGTGGAATCCCTGCTCTTTCTCAATTCCCACCATATTCCGCACACCCACTACCAAATGGTCCAGGGTTTGCATTTTGATTGCAGCAGAACATTAAAACAGCACAGCAGCATTCGGCGTGTGCTTTGCAGTCTAAATAGCTGCAGTCTAAATTACCGTACAACGCGGAGGGCTCAGGAAGGTGGGTTCGTCAAATGCAAATCCATAGATACAATTCCTGAAGCTTGTGCTGGCATCAGGATGCGTTAGCTGTACCTGTCCTGACTTGCTTATCCTGGCTCAGGTGACTTGGCCCCAGCGTGTCCTGGTGGAGAGGGATCCAGGGCTTGTTGTGTGACTCAGAAGAGGACAACACGCAGCCTGGCTTTCAGAAGTGCCACTGAGATCCCAAATGCCTTTAGTTTTTCTGTGGGGCTGCTGTTTCTGGGGCTTTCCTCCATGCGAGTCCACAAGAATAATTCATACTGAACAAGCGTCAGGGGAGTGGAGAAAGGCCCTAAATATTTCTGCTTCCTTTCCTGTTTATAGACTGGTGGGAATTGGTGCAAAAAGAGCAAGTAGCTCCTTCCCCATTAATGTTTAAGGGCCACCGCAGGGTTTTGTGGTCAACGTTGATGGCACAAAAGAGCCTGGGTGGGGGGGGAAGGGAGGAACGTGCAAGAAAGCACACCCTATTTCACTTCCCTGGACCACTGCGTGCCAACATCTCCCTGCCCCAGAGCAAAGCCCTCCCAGACTGCAGCCAAAAGGGTGTCAAGGCATGACAAAACCTGCCGGACTCCTGCTTTGCTCTCAGATTGGCACGCCGACGAGGTGGCCAACAGGCTGCTCTGACTTTCCATCGTTCCCAGGGGACGCTTAACCATACCAGCTCTCCTCCTTTAGCTGCTGACCCTCTGACTCCTTTCAGCCCGTAGGGCTCTGTTGCTCCTTGCATCCAAGGGCTGGATGCTGCCCGCCTCGCAGCCCGGCAGGCTGGCGGGCTGCCCTGGGAGGGATGGCAAGGGATCCTGTGCTCCCAGCAGGAGCCACAGCCCGAGTGACACCGTTTCGTAGCTCTGCTGTCAGGTTGCTTGTCACCAAAATAGCAGGGGACCTTCGCACTCCAGCAAATCCAGTTCGGTCCTCTTTCCATCCCCTTCCACGCTGCAGTCCAGTGTGTGGTAAAGCTGGTGAGTCCCAGCAAAGTCGGGAAAGGAGCAACAGTTCCTCTCGAGCCCGGAGAGCCCATCAGCCGTTGATAACGCTGCCACCTTGTAATTCCTGCTGTTGGTTTTACCGAGAGCCAGAACTAAACGGAGCTAACTCGTCACACACCCAAGCCACCACCTCTGCCCCGAGCAGCGTGGATGTCCCCGTGGGCACTGGTTAAGCAGTTCCTGCCCTGCCTCCGTGCAGCAAGAAGCAAGCGGGCGCGTGTCGCTGCTGCAGGCAGATGGTGTGATGGGCTCGTGAGCCATGACGCTGAGTGTAAAATAGTGCTGAGCATCACTGTAAAGAGACTTACATTTTCACACTGGGGCATTTTAAAACGTGAAGCAAATATTCGTGTGGACCAAGCCAGGCAGGGTGCCCCAACAGACTGCAGTGCATTCACACGTATCCCCGTTTTCTTGCTCAAGAGTCACAAAAGCTCTTACATTTATGTGTGGGGAGGCCCTTGGTTTTACCTCTCTTCCAGAGCGAAGTCAACATTACATAGCAGTAATTTCAGAGCTGAACTCCAAAACTTGAGGTTGTTTAGACCTAGATTTAACACTGCCTAATGCTAAAGGTATATAAACAGAATACAGACTTGGATCGAAGCTGTCCCAGGATGTTTGTTGGTTTCTGGCCATTGCAGAAACGCGGGAGGTAGTTGCAAAGCTTGGAGCTAGAGCTCAGGAGCTATTCTAGCTCGGTCTCTAGTTAGTATAGGGCATGCACAGGACGTTTCAAATGGGCAGGGGCAGACTTTCAAGGCACGAAGTTTCCATCTTTCAGAAGGAGGGAAAGACATTAGCCACAACACATCCCTCCCTGTGAAGCAGGGGACAAGAGTTGACATGATAAACCACAAGGGACTTCACAGTGTCTTTCAAAGCTTCTTCCAACCCTGCAATTTCTGGATCCTAAGAGCAATGCATTAGCACCCGCTGGTTTTCTTGTGGAGATGAGCATTAAGACAAAGCAGGGCTCTCATGTTTAGCTGAGCACAGGATTTGGCACTCAGCATCAACTTTTTTCTCATCTCACTCACAGTAGTAAAAAACCCCTGACATCCATCTATGGGACATGGTCATGAGACCATTTTGGGGACAGCTACAATTGCATTGCAGCACTAATCTTGGTCCTGCAGACTCCCAGGGCAAAGCTGGTGGAAGGGACAGTGTGTGAAATGCATAACGTGTCTCTGTGTCACGATGACTGAAACTGTTCATCTTCAGGGTCCACCAGGGTGGCCGACCGCAGTGGGGCAAGTTAAGGGAGGAACCTCCAATAGGGTGGTCTACCTGGGCCCTAAGCAAGATTTCACCCAGCTTCGTCCTGTCTTTTTGTTGTGCATGGGACGAAGCTATTCTGTAACGATAAAAACACGACTGAGCAGCAGTATGGAGGCCTGTCCCGTCAAGACATGGTAGCAGTTGAAGGGTTGGCCGTGTCTCCAAGCTGTAACACGGACAGATCAGAGACACTGCTAAGTGTGGGAGGGTTGTAGATAGTATATAATATTTACCCTTTAGCTGGCCAGACTGGGCTACCAAATGGTAAGATGAGAAGGGAGAGAGAGGTTCAAATTAAAAATTGAGTATGTACTGCAGGACTTGGACTGTCTCTCTGTTGTTTTCTGGGTGGAAATTCCCCAGCAGCCGTTCACTCAGAGGCCTTTATTGCTCAGGACACTTCTTTTGGAGTGCTATGAACTCTCCATCTACAATGAGGGGAGGAGGACACAAGGGTATTTTTCCTTCTTATCTGAACAGCATTTGAAATGACATTTTACAGTTGTTTGGAGAGCTGCTGGAGTAGGGTACAGGCTGTACGTCCAGTCTCAAAGAAAGTCTTAGAGATAATGGAGGTCTAGAGGACACGCCACTGCTCACCTCCATGTATTAGGCTGAATGCCTGAATAATAACTCTCCTTTTAGCCGGTACTCCAGGGACTGACTCTGGACCTCTAAAGCTTGACAAACTGCCTCCTAAAGCTTGAACTGAGTAATTGAGGTTGTGCTCCTGGTAGCCAGGAACTCATATCCTTCCCCACAAGAGAGCCCACAAAAAGTTTTCCGAGAGCAGTGCCAAAACACAGCAAATTTCCAGAGGTCCTCGTGTGTCATTGCTTCAGGGCATCTGTCACCCACAGGTATCTCAGCAGCTTCTCTACTAATCTCTAAATGAACACTGGTGGGACAGCCCTGATTCCCAGCTGTAGTCTTAGTTATGCAAATTATGTTGGCTGTTGCATTGGGGCTGCTTAATTTTGCACAGGATCGAGGTGAGCCCTGCTGCTGGCAGAGCTGTGCGGTGTAGTCAAGAAGGTCTCGGTGGAAGTCAGCTCTTCGCAGGACCAAGACAAAAGCCATTTGTCTCATGTCTTTGCTGTGGCAGATTCACAAAAGGATCAGATGTTTTGCAAAGAGGTCTTTTGCGTTGAGCGCGAGAGCTGCTGTCACTGGGGGAAGCACTGCTTAGAAATCGTATTCTGGAGCTGCTGAGCATTGTTAAACCATTCGCTCACCCCCTTCCAGTGGTAATTTTATTTAAAAGATCTGTGAAGAGATCCCTTGGCAAGTACTGAGGAACCTCTTAGCAAAATGCAAATATTTCCGTGCCTTGTAGGCACAAGGCTGAAAGCATCTCCACTAGACTCACGTATTGCTGGAGTTTGCTGTCAGTTCCTGTCTTGGATATCGCTTCACCCTTTCCCTTCCCTTGCTGTCAACCACCACCTCTGACAGCCTTGGAAACGCTTCGATTAAGCGCTGTGGCAGGGAGGTCGGGCCGTCAGAAGGGATAAGGACCAGTGCTTGGTGATGTGTGAACTCGCCTTCAGAAAGTCTGATGCTCAGAGGGGAAGAGGGGCTACCCAGGGACCCGACGTGAACGAGAACCCTCGTTGCACCAAGTCCTCGTTGCTAATTGGAGTGCGGGGTCTGTCAGCTCTTTTCTGCGGCTGAGTGTCGGTTGGAAGACACCCTGGGAAAAACTGTCTCAAAATTAAGAAAATTAAAATTAAGAAAAAGGTCTGGGCAAGGACTGGGATTCGGGAGCCCTCCTGGTTCCCCCTGTCTTCTCCTCGCATTTAGGGAGACCTGCGGTTATTGCAGCCCTCCAAAGCTTCATTCTTATTCCCTCCCTCCCCAGCTGATTATTGGTTTTATTATTACAGCTGCTCAGACTGTTTGTGACAGAGCAACTTGCTATCAGGAAGAAATCAGAATTGATTAAATTAACACACTACAGGTTTAATTTAGAAATAAACAAGATGCAGGCCTCAGAGAAAAACAGAATGTCCTGCTTTCAATTTTCAATTTTCAATAGTTTTTTTCTTTTTTGTTTTTTTCTTTTCCCAAATGTTCTGTGTTTTGGGGGAAAAAAAAAAAAACAAAAACAAAAAAAACCCCAAAACATTTTTTTGCAAGTCAGAATTGATACAGAAACATATGAGGCTGATCAACAAAACTGAAATGTTTCCAGGAAGGCTTTGTTTCCTGGGAGACTCTGAAAGGCAGCATCAGTTTGCTTCTGATGCAGAATGAAACCGTATTGCGGAGGGTACCGGCACGTAACTGAATTACTGCAGGGTTAGCTGGGTTAAGAGCTTTGAGAAAGTCCTTCCTCCATTGTGGTTGCCTGCTCTTATCCTGTGGTAAAGGCACGGTCGTTTACTGCTGAAACGGGATTACTTCATCTCACATTTTCTCCAGGGTGCTGCGATGTCAAAGCATGCAAACTTTCTGTGAGGTTGCTGACACAGTGTAAATTTGCATCCTCTCTTGCCCTGAAGTACCTGGTTTCTGTGTCCGTGCTCTGAATTGCTGGATTCCCCACAAAGGGGAAATTTCAGCTCCAGTGCTGCTGTAGCTGTTCATGACTGTCGCAGAGTCACAGACTGGTTGAAGTGGGAAGGGATCTCTGGAGGCCACCTGGTCCAACTACCCCGCTGAAGTAGGGTCGCCTAGACTTGGTTGCCCAGCACCATGCCCAGACTGCTTTTGAATGTCTCCAAGGATGGAGACTCCGCAACCCCTCTGCTCATCCTTCGCCAGAGCTCAGTCACTCTCACAGTGAAAAAGTGTTTCCTTCCTGAATTCACGGTCAAACCTGAAAGTCCCTGCTGGCTATCCAGACACCATGTGATGCTCAGCTCTGAGGATGGCAGCAGGGTGAGATTTCCCCTGCCTCTCTTTGTGTATTTTTTTACACCAAATTTGTCAGTATGGGGGTGTCAGCGTGCAGTGAGGTCTGCATGTGAATGTGCAGTGCAGTAGGAGCTCTGTGGGGACACCTGGAGCATATTCATACTCGTTTACACGAGAGATGGGATTCATCTCCCCAGTGATGTCTCCATCTGGGTTAGGTGCACTGCTTACTTGGATGGTGAAGATCTGGTCAAGGCAGTCAATGGAGTTCAGGAAGTGATTCATCTAATTGAATGTAGATGCCTCATCCTGGACTCTTTTGGTTGGATCTCTGCTGACTTGAAATTTCATCAAGAGTGACTGGCTCTGCGCTAGGCACCAATAGGGAAGACATCAGCACCTAGTCAGCTGAGCCCCCTCAGTTTGTGTAGGCACCAAGCAGTTTAGGAGCCTAAATTCCAAATGTGGTCAGTGGAGGAAGGAGAAGTCCTTCGCAGGTTACATGGTGTGAGGGAGAAGGAACAAGCTGGTTTCCAGAAGAGGCACGGCACACCTCGCATTTAGCTCATTCCTTAAGAGCATCTACTTAAGGAGTGCTATGAATTCCCACCTCGCTGCTGTGTTGTAAAATTTCCCCATGGCAGCAAGCTCAAAGGGAGGATGCAGAAGAAGCCATCTACAGCACTCCTGGACCTGAGCCCTCGGTGGGCATAGTGGTTAGTAAATGAGCGAGGGACAATTTCCACAGTTTCTATTCTTTTGCTTGAGTGAGTAGGACAAGAGCATCGTCTTGCCAGCAAACTGATACAGCTGCTTCCAGGACCTGATGTGAAACAGAGCACTATCATTAATTTTGCATGCATTCCTCTGTCGACAACCAAATGCCATCCTGCAGGCAGACCCCCAGGCAAATGAGCCTTTATGCAAGTTCAGGAGAAATGGGAAGCAAAACTTGCTTCCTGTAAAGTCTGAGACTTTTTTGCCATGGGGTGTCACCTCTCAAGATGAACTCGGCAGGCAAAGAGAAGAAGCAAACATGCGCCTGGCGGTGATGCTAGCCACTGGGTAACTTTCTTTTCTCTCTTCATTTTCCAGCTGCTGGCTGTCGTTAGAGGGAGGTCTTCTCTACGCCTTCGTGGGACCGGCGGCTGCTGTCGTTTTGGTATTTAAGCTTGGCTGAAAGCTTTTGTTTTTTCTCTTTATCTTTAGCATTTTACTCGTTCTTTAAACTCAAGAACGCCCCTCTTTGTTTCAACTCGTGTTTCGAATAGCTTTCTCCTTCAGGAATAAAGAGAAAAGTGTTAGAAGCTAGCAATCTGGGATGAGTTTGATTCTGGAATATAATATACCTCAGCTCTCAGCCTTCTACCTCTGTACTCTCTGGAGTCCCATAGACACCTGATTAATGCTTTACCTTGGTTTTGCCCTACCTGGATGGAAGTGCAGGATGATGGTGGAAAACTCTTGACACTAACTCTTTCAGAAACCGCTGTTCCTGGTTGCTTTCAGACCAGGCTGTGCCTCCACAGCCAGGATTTATTCCTGGTCTGTCCCAGATGGCCAGTGCATGTGAGCAGCTTCCTTGTTTGCAGGTGAAATGGAGGTCAGTGCTGAGGGGCTCCTTTGTGACCCTAAAAATGTCATGTTTGCTTCTAGTTGAAAGAGATGGCATGGTTAAAGTGAATATTCCCAAACTATGTCCCACCAGCTCATGCACGGTGGAAGCCTGTTCTGCTGTCCCCTTACCCTCCAACACCCTCCCCCGTGGCTCCAGCACAGCACCAAAGCCAGTCTTGGCCAGTTATTTCTTGAGTTGAATGTGTCGTTCAAGAGATGACATACCTTTCTTCAAGCTTCCCTGCTGTTGAAGCCTCACTGGCCGTTAGAAATCTTGACGGTCAGGGTTCAAAGAGTTTGAGAACTGCTGGTCCTCTAGGAAATCCCTCCCGCAGCAATTTCACGTGGGTTTAATGCCACGTTTGAGCCCCCACATGTAAGTGACAGTCTGCAGTTTCTCTCCAGCCCAGTGTTTTATCCAGTGCCTCTGAGGCTCAAGTGCCCTGAAGGGTCCCACAGGAATGGGCTTGTTGACACTCACAATTTCTTTTTTCGATCAGGCTTTTGTTGCGTGCAGTGCCTTGGGGGGTTAACTGCCCCGCAGCAGGAGCATGCTTACAGGAGAATAACTGCACAAAAGCCTCTATTCTCACCACTGTCATGGCACATCAAACCACCTTGGTGCCATCGTTTTATTGCGATGACAAAGAGACAAGCCAGCAGTTGCCCCTCCTCTATAATAAAGCAAAGCTTGGACCAGTTAGGGTCTTTCTTTAGCGTAGGGCTGCAAAACATAGTTGAGCCTTCAGATAGCAGTCAGCAAAGAGAGGGGATAAGCAGACGTTCGTGCCAGCCAGTCATCAGATCTCTGTAGGCATGTGATTGTCGGATTTCCCTCAGTAATGTAGCTGATAGGGGTCAGAGTCTTCGTTATAACCAGGATAATTGACAGGAGCATTAAGTGGCTTAGTGCTTTCAGATGAAGTAGCTCTTTGCCCCAACACCCTAACAGCTGATAGCTCTGGCTCAGTGGCTTGAATGCTCAATAGGTGGCAGTGATTAGGAGGGAGGGAGCTTTGGTAGTGCCCAGAGAAGGGGGAGTCAATCTGCTCTCTCAACCCATCTTGCTTTTGTTGTGTCAACAACAAGGGAAGTAATCCTTTGGCTTTCTGTAGCATTTTTAAAGCGTGAGAAAACCACACGAGCCTGCTTCCGTTTGGCATCTCAGTTGTCACTCGCCATCGAAGCTGGAAATGGAGATGTCACAGAATCACAGAATCCCCGGGGTTGGAAGGGCCCTCTGGAGATCATCTAGTCCAACCCCCCTGCCAGAGCAGGGTCACCCACAGCAGGTTGCACAGGCTGGCGTCCAGGCGGGTTTGGAATGGCTCCAGAGTCGGAGACTCCACCACCTCTCTGGGCAGCCTGTGCCAGTGCTCTGCCACCCTCAAAGCAAAGAAGTTCCTCCTCATGTTCAGATGGAACTTCCTGTGTTCAAGTTTGTGCCCGTTGCCTCTTGTCCTATCACTGGGCACCACTGAAAAAGACTGGTGCCATCCTCCCGGCACCCTCCCTTTAAGTATTTGTAAGCATTGATGAGATCCCCTCTCAGCCTTCTCTTCTCCAGACTAAAAAGACCCAAGTCCCTCAGCCTTTCCTCATAAGAAAGATGTTCCAGACCCCTGATCATCTTTGTAGCCCTCTCCTGTCCCCTCTCCAGCAGTTCCCTGTTCGTACAGAGAGGTCGACACCTGCAAATGGTGGTTCATACAGCTGATCTCGGAATGAATCATCTCTGGGGGTATCTGTCTCTATTCAGTGCCTAAAGAGAGAGCCTACACACCTAGCTTAGACTACCTGACTCATTGCTGGCTAAAATGAAAAATGAATGCTGCCCGAGTTGATATATATAGTGAGGAGCTAGGAGAAGGAGAAGGAGAAGGAGAAGGAGAAGGAGAAGGAGAAGGAGAAGGAGAAGGAGAAGGAGAAGGAGAAGGAGAAGGAGAAGGAGCATTGAAAGCCTCTTGGGAACCTGGGAAACAGATAAGTTCAATAAGTTGCCCAAATTCACACTGTGACTTTTAGCAGAGTCAGAAGTTGAACACACAGTTCTCAAGTGTGCACCGTCCACAAGACTGGACAGCTGTCTCCGTGTATTTTGTCTTGTTTTCAGGTTGACCGTGTCAGCGATGGAGGGCCGGTCCACCTGGCTCGTCATAAGGACAGTCAGGCTCTCGCAGGGCTGTACGGGGGATACGCAGCTGTGCTGCTCTCAGGCCAGGTCTGCTCCAGAGACAATACAGCTGCTCTTGTGCAGGGGTGAGCAGATCAAGGTGGGACTCGACTCTGTGCCTGAGCTCTTTCTCACCCAAAACTCTGATGAGTATGATGTATAGATGCCCGAGTGACTTTGCACACAGCTGAGTTGGCTACAGCTGGGCTTGTTGCCTTAGCCCTGGCCAGGCTAGACTTGTGCTCACACCTCCCAAGCCATTCAAGCATCTCTGTACTGCAGTTCTCCATCAACCTGATTTTTCTGCTACCTGTAGTAACCTTCTTCCTCCACACCCTCCCTTATTATTCTCCACGTCGGAAAGAGGCCTTCGGCTTGGAGAACATCTTTACTCAAAATACTATTCTTAAGAGGGTTGGCCTGCAGCTTCAGCAATATTTGCAACCTGCAGTCAGTTCGCAAACACTGACCGGCTGCAAAAGGTTTGACCTTTAGTCTTAAAAATCCTCACAACCTGAAACGCAGAGGTGGTGCAAGCAGTTTTACTCACCTAGCTCAGGTGAAGCCGCCTGGCGACAATTGCGTGCAGGCTGAAGGCAATGGGTTACTGCAGGGAAAGGCTCGTGGCATGGTGAAGGCAGGACAGAGCCATCAGTCATCAGGTACTGGTGGTTTCAAAGGCTGAATCTCAGGCTTGTCTCTCGGCTTCTGGGTAGCGTCCCAGAGATAAAGAAGTAAAGCCACACTGCCTGTTATTAGGAGTGGCTGTGTTTAGAAGCATGTCCATGGGATATCCCTGACTTTGTAAAGAAACGGAGCCAGGATCAGAGCAGGACATTGATCATGATGATCAATGTACTGGATAAAATAGCTTTTATTTATTAAAACAGTTGCAGAGCTGCGATTGCAGAACCGCACTTTGTCATCTCCCCTGCTAGATGTGACCGAGGATACGCACTATGCTGTGGCCAGCCCCAGGAGTGATCAACCCCATCTTTCCCACTGCCTTGCTGCACCTCAAAGCAAAGTCTCTCCTGCACTCACCAGCCTCCAGCCCAGTGAAGAAGGATCAGTGGATTGAAAGCGCGCTCTCTCTCCGAGCACGTAACTAGGGTTTGATTTCCTGCTGATCCTTGGCTGAGTTACTGCGTCTGACTTGCCAGTGTTGTTTCTCTAAAACAATACCATGGTGAGCTCTAGAAATGGAGTCGCAGCTGTGGAATGTAGTCCACTGACCCAGCAGCGGATGCAAAAGAAAATAACTGCTATTTGTGAGATCTTCCGTTTGTTCCCAGCTGTGGACTCCACATCAGTGAGCCGGGTCGTGTCCTGCCGAAACCGGCAATCCAAACTCAGAAAGATTGCTCATTCTTGAGGATGATTTAGGCAATTAGATGGAAGCTCGGTTTTAGTAGACGTCTCCCTTCCTTTGGGCTACTTGTTGTACTAGGTGTCTCTTAGGACCACCTCTCAAGGGTCTATTAAACTCACCAAGGTTCTCAGCAAACATGTCATGTTGCACATCTGACCTCAAACATTTCTTTGCAATCCCCACGTGCAGAAGAGCATCTAGCGCATCGTTCTACCAACACCAGATGTTTCACTGGCAGCAAAACTTTCGTTGTCACTTTTTTCCACCATCAGCGCTGTGCCTCCATGAAGAGGGTGGTGCTCACGTGTCACTAATGTGTTCGCATTCAGAGGTTGCTGAGGTTTGGATGAAGTTTGTGAAACAGATGCAGCTGGCAGCAGTGAATTGCCATCAGAAAGGCACAGGGAGGAGTCTAGCATCGCTTTGCAAGACCTCAGCCCTGAGCAGTCTTTATTTTAGTGTGAATATTAATACCTGATTGATACAGACATCCATGCTCTCGCCCTTGCGAAGCAGGATGAAGGATTGCATGCAGTTGCCCTGCCCCTGATTTTTTTGGAAATGGCTAGATGGCTAATCTGTGCGCTGTGCCGTCTGTACTATCTCTCAAGATATACCATCGTAGTAGCTGATGTTTCTACTTGTTCCGCCACCCCTCAACCTCTTATTTTGAGAGCAGCGGTGCCGGTTCACTGAGCGATAACTATGACAAGCTACCTGCCTCACACCACCCCATCCTCTTAAGGCTGGTGCTGTGGTAGCACAGACTCCAGAAGGCACTTGTGAAAGCAGCCAGTGTCAACCCATCGCTCTCCTCTGCATTGGCCATTTTTTTTTAATTTTTATTACCCTGAAAAATTGTTCTTGTGCCTACAGTTTGCCTTGCTAGACCTTGAGCGTGCGTCGGGCTTCAAACAGCCCTGCGGCAATCTGAGCACTTTACAGTCTTGTCCTGGTTCATGGAGACCTCTCCGATCTGCTGCCAGCTGCATTATGCTGTCCTGAACTCACTGAAGCATGGCCAGGGGAGGTGGGACGGGTTGGAGAAGGGACAGAAAGGGTCGTGGCCCTGCATAAGTGTGACCATGCTACCAAGCTTCGGGAGAAATGGGAAGGACTTATCTTGCCAAATGTTGGGTTTTTCCTTCTGTGCTACCCAGTTTGACCTAACCTGCTTGAGAACAAAACTGTGTCTTGTTTCTCTTTCAACAGGTGAACATGGTTATTGGCATTCTGGTTTTTAACAAACTTGTATCCAAAGATGGAATAACAGATAAGAAACTGAAGGAACGGGCAGGGTATGCCTTATCAATACATCTAAGTAAAGAATGGGAAAAAAAAAAAAAATATCAAACAAAGTTGTGATCAATAACCAGGCAAGGAATGCAAAGAGAGATTGGAGATCCAAACAAAATGCAAAAGCAGATTTTAAAAAAAATTAATGAAAAAAAGCCCTCAGTTGGTTTAATCTCTCTGCCTTGTCACTCAGTGCAGCAGAGACAAAAGACTCAAGAAGCAGCACTGTGTTGCTATGGAGGAATGTTAGAAGTTTATCACTTTGTTAAAATGGCTTCAGCCCAGGCTGAGGTATACTCGAAAAAATTAGGGAGAGCAAAGTGACTCTTCTCACTACCTCCTAGAGACAGCAGCTGGATCAGAGAGGGACTCGTGGTTGCTGAGTGTGGCATGGACCATGGGCTGTGCGACAGAGAAGCCATGTCTAACGGTTGGCAGGTGGCTGCGGGACGGCGAAGGTGTGTGATGCTTTTCAGGAAAGAGTCTTTTGAGGTCTAGCAGTGAACAGATTAGTAGATGGATGGATGTGTAAAGAGTAAGTAAAGATACCTCTTCTGCAAGAAAAATTTTTGATGCCACCTGGGGTCCTTTATCTTCTCCACAGCCACCATCCCACCCTCCATCCCTGAAGCCTGGGGCTTGTGTTACCTGGTTTTCTTTGCAGTATAAATTGAAGAGCTGACTCCACAGTTCTTATCACCCTGGCCTCACGAGGGGTTGGCTGGGGTGGCAGCTACCATCAGGGCTCTCTGTTGGGTTACTTCCAAACTCTGTTGACAATGGCTATTCTGTCATTGACTTCTGCAGGATGAGAACCTCACCCCCCTTCGTTTTCATTTCTAGAAACGAGTCTGTAGCCTGCTCAGACTTTATCTCTGAGCTGTGCCGTGCTCCAAGCAAAGGACAGAAATGGCACGCTGACACTCTGAGTCAAATCAAATGCACAGGTCAGGCTGGCTGCTGATGTTAGTATGTTATTTTCCACTGCCTTACTTGGCTTGCTGTTGCAGTCAGGGAAACTATCATCTCCTTACCGGCTGCTAGGAAAGACAGGGTTGCATGGTCTCGCTTGTCCGTTGATGGCATTTGGTTTATCACTGCGGATAACGATTGTGTTCTTGAAGGAAGAAGTCGTTTACAAAGAGACGAGGAGAGCAAAAGGTGTTTTGGTGCCTCTACACCACGGCTGCAGACAGAGCCTAAAAAACCTTAGGAAGCTGGTGGAGAAGACACAGGAGTCTCCACCACAGTCTGTCTATGAAAGCAGAGGGAGCATGGGTACCTGCCTCCTCGTTTGCTGCACTCCCCAGGCTTCACAGAAAGGATAAGCTGCTTTATCCACTGCGGTGCTGCAAAAGCCTTGGGCCCTAAAATTGGGTCTCAGAGGGCAGAGGCAGAAAGTACAGACAAGGTTCAATATTCCTGTCATTGCGCTATTGAGCAGTTCTGGTGGAAGTGGTTTCTAATTGAGTGATGGCAGCAAAACCGAGGGCAGAAGCAAGCTCTTATCGAGCCAGGGGAGAAACACAGGAACATGTTAAGGTTCATGTTTTATCAGCAGTGTTGACATACCTTCGGTGCAGCAAAGAGGGGAACAATGCCTGAGCAGGGCCATGATCATGATAATAAAAGGAGACTTGAGCACCTTTGGATGACCAGAGGTACCGGTTGCTGCTGGGTTGAACAGGTCCGCGAAGAAGTGACCTTGGTGCGTTGCTTAAAGCAGCTGCTAACAAGCGCGTACTTTATTCTGGATGATGCCTTTTACAAAGAGGCAACTCAAGAAAAAAACCCAAACTGCGGGCAGAGTCAGTAGCAAGATAATTACACTTGAAAGTCAGCGCTGAAATAAATGGTTGATTGGATTAGCAGAGCAGCAAGTTACTGTCTATCAGTCTCTCCCTCTCTCATCTAAACTGCATACAGAATGACCTGATTTAATACGTAGCAGCTGGTTATTGATCACATTCATAGTCGTGCTTTGAAAACAAAACCTACAAAGCAAAAAAAAAAAAAAGTCATTTTTCTGATGTTCTTTGTTTTTTCTTTCTTTTCTCTTTTTTCCCCCCTCTTTTGTGTCCGTGTGTGTGTGTGCAGCACTTTTAAGCCTTCTCTGTGCTCAATGATTTTGTTCTCCTTTTGAAGTGCACCCACTGGGAGTGCGGAAGCACTTTTGAGAGCTCTGGTGCCCCTTCCCTTTAGCTAGCCGCTTCTGGCCTGGGCTTGGGAACCGTGTTGGAAGGTAGATCTGAAGATAATCAGAATGAGTAATGGCCTTGGAGATATTTGGATCTGAGGAGATGGTATAAAGAAAAGTTGTGTTTCCTTTAGCAGAGGCAAGAAGTATGGTTCAGTGTTGCAAAAACAAAGGGAAAAAAAAAAGATGGGGGTGAAAAAAAAGACCCGTTGAACACTAAGAGGAGCCCAGCACACATACTGCAGATCGGTTGGCACAAATAAATCAGTGCTAATATTTCCTGTGAAATAATAACCAAGAGATGATAGGTTTTGCCCTATACTTAGCAGAGGAAATTGCTATGATTACTGTTGTCACATCTGTCAGAAAACGTTGACTTTCTAATGGCAATGACTTTATAGATATATCTCAAAACCAGGCTGTAGAGAGTTGGGTGTGATTACCTGGAGAGCTGGAGAAATGCACACAACTGCCCCAGCTCCTATCCGGGCACAGGAGAAAACCACGGAAGTGTCTTCCAGCAGAACGGTCTCCGTTCGCGGCAAGTTGCACCAACAATGTTTGAGCTCTGTTGACGGAAATGCTACTAAAAATGAATGTTTAAATGTCAGACACAGGAGCCTTTAAAATGAATTTTAAATTTATTCAACCAGCATTTATTCCAGAAGCATTTGTGTGCTCATGAAGCCAGGGAAGAAGAATGAGACTATAGGGTATATTCACAAAGGCTAATTTTAGCCTGCTGAGTTTAATCTCCCTAGGCTTCCTCTGTAGCTACTGGAGAGAGATGGGAGCCTTGTTTAGTTGTTCCAACTTGCCCCTTAGAGGACCTTTACTTCTTTTATCTCTCCGTTGATTATAGAGACGACTTGAGAAAGTTTGCCCCAATACCTCGTGTGAAATATTCTCTGCGCGACTGTCCTGGCAGGGTGTAATGGAGCTGGATTGTCAGGGCCTAGAGAAGAAAGTAATTGGAAAGATAATAACTACATTAAAATAGGAACAGGTTCAGATTGCCCTTCATCTGGGAATGTTTCATGTTGGAAGCCGTGCTCCTGCTCTTTGGGCCGTGTGTGGTGTAAAGCACTGTTCGATAAAAGGTAGCGATGTCCAGGCTCCAGTGAACACACCAGATGAGTCCGTGAGCTGTTTGTGGATATTTAGGAAGCAGAAAAAGCTAAATTAAATGAATGCATTATTCACTGTGATTATTTCATTAGCTACCCTTTCATACATACAGGCACCAATAAACCTGCTACGGAAATTCAATATATTAACAACCTCATGCCCCCAACAAGAACAAATTAGTATATAAATGTATCCACATCTCTGCCTACTGCTTACAACTTTCTGCATAAATACACCCAACAGCAGTTACAGTTGTGTGTTATAGTGGTCTTTTGGCCAGTTCTTTGTGATTCAGTGTCATTCATGTTTTTTCTGGTATAGTTTTCCATCAAATTCCTCAAATCAGTCTACTTTCTTTTTGCTGCCTATCTCTGCCTCTCTCTGTCTCTCTGCTTACCTGTTCTTTGTGGCTTATAGATCTGGGGATAAGCTGTCTTTTTTTAAGGGTCGTGCACTTACTGCCTCTCAAGACCCACTTTATCTTTGGTTCAGCCATTGTCCTCACTGGATTTAGACCATCCTTCCTAGAAGATACATATCTATTGACACAGAAGCTAATTTTCCCTGTGTCTCAAGGCTGAACATTTCTGTGGGATACCTTAGTCATTATTCTAGAAGGGAGTAATGGCTTATGTCACTGTAACTAATTAAAAGACTGATTAGTGGCCACTTCAAAGTGGGCCACTAGGACCACTGATAATGCTGTGTTGGTGTTCATGGGGATGTCTTTTTCGCAGTGAGACTGAACACAAAGTTGTAAAAATTAAAAAAGAAAATGATCTGCCAACTTTCCTAATCTCTCTCCCAGGCAGGGTAGGGCTGTAGAACCCCCGATGTTTGGTACCTGCAAACATCACCCCTCGCCAGCTGTACTGCCATCACCCAAGAATGACAGACCTACTGTCCTTTGGCAGTGATGTTCATGCCTTCTCTGATATCAGAAAGTTTTGCAGACTCCTGCCCATTTTTTAAACCAGATCTGATGTGGATGTCTATCTGTGCAAATTAGAGAGTGCACACAAACTCGTAAATTCTGGGAAGAAACAGGGCCAATGCCAAGCCAGTGTGGCTTCTGGGCTCCTGAATACGAGCTGGTTTGTCAGCTAGGTGAGTTCACACACATCAGCTTCTAAAAATTGTGAGGACATGCCCTTTAGCAGATCCCTGCAGCCCCTTATGCCAGCAGACCACAACGGCCAGGTTCTGTGGTGGATCCCATACAGAAAAAGTGGGAGCAACTGACGTGAATAAGTCTCAGGGTTCATCCCAAAGCTGTTTTCAGCTCCCAAACAAGATCTGAGAGGAGAAATGTCTCCAAAGTGGTCAGCCAATCCAGCTCCCTTCAGGGCAGGTTGATTGTCTTACAAAACACCCAAGCTCAGGCTTAACTTCTAGGACATAAACAGTCTCATTTGCATGTCCTTCATCACAGATTAAGCAACCCAAGAGTGGCCTGTCTCCTGGTATTGTCAGCTGCCAGGTGGCTATCCCCACCAAGGTGAGGATTAGCACACAAGGGCCAGTGGAGAAAATACATGACTTATCCCTTGCGTTGCTTTAGGAAAGGAGATACGCAGGCACAGAGCCCGCAGCCCTACTTCTTGCCTTCTACTGTACGACCCTGCCACCTTTTTTGTTTTGGAGCAAAAAGGCCAGGAGGGAAAAGAGCAATTTCTCAAAAACAAACCAAAAGAAGGAGGTGGAGACTGGGAGAGCAGTACTGGTTTCTCTTCCATGGGTGCCAGAGAGAGACACCCCAAATCTGGCAAAACATTCACCAACACAGTTCCACCCTCTCCAGCGGCACCAACACGTCTCTGAATTGTACATTTTTCCCATTTCCCGCATCTGGAGTGGTACAGATGAGAGAGTTTTATTCCTGCCTGTCTTTCCTTTCTCTTTTCAAACTGGGTATGGTTGGTTGGTTCCCTTTCTTCTTTCTTCCTTTCTTTCGTTCTTTCTTTCTTTTGGCTTCTCTTTCCCTTTCCTTTCTGCGTTTGTGTTCATAAGCAAAGTGTTTTGTTTTGTTTCAGTCTTTTGGTTTTAATTGCAGTCAGATGGCAGTGCCCCTTTACGGCATGACGCTCAAATGTTCCAAGTGTGGAGTAGTTTCTTCTGCTGAAGTTTCGGCCACAGCCACCAGTAACGCCATGTTAGTTCCTCTAATTTCAACTTCTTTTCTTTCTTTCTTTCCACTTACTTTTTTTTTTTTTTTTTAATTTATTTTATTTCCCTCTTTCATTTCCCTGCACTCACCAGCCCTTGTTTGTTTTCTCTCCCCATGTCCCCTGCCCACCTCCCCACATCCCCAACTCTCCCTGACCTCATTCTGTGGGCCATGAGTAGTGTAGGGCTCCTGCAACATCCCTGGAGCAAAAGCTGATGGGCTGGATCCGGAAAAGCGCTTTATGACATGCCTAGATTTAAGCATGCGAGCAGCCCATGGAAGACAAAGGGACTCTTCATTTGTTGGAAGCTGGATATATGTTTAATGCCCCCATTTAATTTAGTTCTTGGAGTTAGAGACTTAAAGATGTCGTTCTGATTAATTTTTGTGGTAGATGGAGGTCTCAAACTCCAGCTTTGTCAAACACTTAAGCTTGAGCTTTTTACTCTAGAGGCTGCAGAGCATTAAGTATGATTTAAGTGAGTTGGTGAATCACTTCTCAGTCTTTTTTCTCTTATAAAAGGCAAGAGTTAAGTTTAATAACTCATAGGGCTGCAGCTCTGATTTGATAAGTGTTGACTGCCTCTTTTGGACTCCTAAAAGCACTTGGAATTAGTTCTCAAAATCTTAAAGCGTTTCATAGCTCTGAGTTACAAAAGTCAAATGCTGTTAAATCTTTTCTTAGATGCCGCTGGAGTTAGTGAAAAAAAAAAAAAAAAAAAAGCCAGAGCTTTGTTCTGCTGGAGAAATTGTTGCTATTTATATAGTTGGCTTTTTTCCCAAAGGTTAAGGTAGGAAGGAGAGCGATGAGGGAAGGTTTGTCTTTCATCTTTCCTTCCCTTTTTGAAATTTTATTATCTACATCATGTCCAAGTGATGCTATGTTTTGGTATTGATGTCTAAAGTAATATAGGTAAAATGTGTGAAAGAAACAGTCTCAGATCTAGACATTTGCAGTTTGAAAACTCCTACCTTTAATTAACCTAAACAAAAATAGGCACCTGAGTGCCAAATCTCAAAATGCAGAAGTATGAAAGAAAATCAAAACTCAAGGTTTCCTCCTCTTTTTCTGAAAACTGAGCCATTTATACAAAATTCAAAAGAGTTAAGGAAAAATGTACATTTCTGAAGAAACAACTGATTGTCGTTAGAAAAAGAGAACATGCTATCACCTCTGTTAAGAGCAAGCAGATTCTATGAGACGTAAAAACTAAACAAAATCTCATTTATTTTTCACTGCTGAAGTCGTTTACTTCCTTTTGCAAGAGTGCCCAGCTGAGATGGTGAGATGGCATTGGTCCAGACACGCGTACCACAAGTCTGGAATTAGCAGGTCACTGCATTTCGGTTTCCTGTGATTGCAGAGGAATGCTAAACCAGCAGAAGCTTTGCTATTAATAAATTAGACTGTTAAATAGGAGAGGCTTTCAGATCACGGTAAATTCACTTAAAAAGTAAAACCATCTCAAATTCTTCTCCCATATTGTCTGACATTGGTCTGCCATAAATCACATATTTTGATTCATCTTCAAATCAGAAAAAAAAAAAAAGGGATATGAAATGCAGATCTCCTACTTATCCGCTTTTCTAATTTAAACGGTTTGATTGAAATTGGAAGGTTCTTGTCTTTTTTTCCCAGCAGATAGAATACTTTAGATGATAAATTCCAGTACTGGTTTTGTTGTTTGTTCTGAAGTGTCCTATGCTCCTGTCCTTGCAAAGGGACCTCTGGGTAATACATAAATTAGTTCTCTCTGTCCTCATCTTCCCCTGTCATCCACTTCATTCTGCAGCTGAACTGTTTCTGGTTTTCTTCCTCCAAATCTATTGTAAATGAGGTTGTCGATAAGGCAAAGCCCTGATTATGCTTCATGCCACTGCTACCATTCTGCTGGCCTTCATCCCAGACCTTGGACCAGCTTTGCCATTCAGTTTTGAAGTCCTGTAATGTAAATCAGATGCCATGAGGATTTCTGGCTCTTCTCTGACATGGAATTAGCCATAGTTGTTTGGCAGAGGGCACATCAAGTACGTTCCTGCCTTGTTCCTGCTGGGGTTGCTCATGCCCTCTCCAGCTTATCTCCCATAGGTTTCAGAGTCTTGTTTCTAGGATAGCATGGCAGGAAAGCATAGATTCTTCTGTCTCTTTTTCTTGGCTTTTGGAAATCATAGAAGTTTTGAACAGCTCTTTGAGGTAATATCTGTGTCTAAGACAGAAAGAGTGAGAGAAGGGGATGTATAACTGTGGGAAAACATGGTAAACCACTGATGGGAGAGCAGGTAGTAATCATGACAAAAATGAAAAAATATGCACTGAAAATTGTGCAATTTCTTGACTTGGGAAATGATAAAAAGGAAAGCTTTGGATGTCTATGACCTGTTAAGGGGTAGCCAGACTTGACAGGTGTGGGTTAAAAAACCCTTCCCTTTAGGTTGTTCTGGAGAAGGTGCTGGGCATATTTTGCCATTGGAAGACGTCTGTTCCCACATTTCCTTCCTTTTGTTGCTGCCTGTAGGGTAACCTCAGCCTGTGAAACACTGCCTTATAATTAATTTGTCTTTGCTACCTGTGAACATTTTTTATCTGAGACAGGGAAAAGATATCTCAGGGGCATGCCATTTCTTTGTACTTGCTGTGAACAAGGATATCCACTGCAGTTATCAGGGACTGCTGATGTATGGATGGATGGATGGATGGATAGAAGGAAGGAAGGAACGAACGAACGAACGAACGAAGGAATTCCTGCCAGGCACTGCATTGCAAATATGGACTCTCAAGTTCTAACCACAGGGAAGAGACTGGCCCAAGACTAAGGCTCTGGCACAGTGTCTTCTTCTTGCAGGCAACTCACCCAAGAGTCAAGGTCGGGGGTTCTCATGACCCTTCTCGTGCATCATCCCTCTTATGTCATCAGAAGCTCACGTGTCAAATCTCCCATCTAAAGGATTTGTTCTTTTTCTTGGCTCAAAGTCATTTCACGAAGTCTTAGATGTCAATTTTTCTGCCCGTATTGTAGTTCCCGGACTAATGTGACTCAATATTTCCATGCATGGCTGGTTTTATGAAGGAGATTGTTCCTCAGGAGAGTGTTGTTCTCATAGTTCAAGGAATTTGCAATTGTATCCTTACCTGGGGATAACACTTGTGCCCTGCAGGTCCTTGCTTGGACTATCAAAGAGCAAATTCCCTTATTAAGGGTGAATAATCAAGCAGTCTGCCCATAGCTACTTCATTACCTGCCTGTTTCATTTAGAGGCATTTGGTTTCCTCTTCCCCTAGTTGTATGGTTCAGATCGCAGCAACTGAGAGAAAAATTACCTTTTGGAGAAAATAGAAATAATATTTCGTGTTTCTCTGTTGCCCGTGCACAGTGCCCCCTCTTTTCTAGTTACAGATTTCCTGTCTTGGTTATATAGGCATTGAGTTAAAGGGATTTTTTTCTCCCTAAAATTGGGACAACACTCTTGCTTTTAGGAGGAATACAAGTTAGAGGAGGGACGAAGCATGAGAGAATGAATAAAATAAATCCTTGTACTGTGGTTTTCCTGTAGCAGAACTGCCGTGATGCAGGAATAGCACGCTCATCGGAATAGTGGAGCAGCACGTGATGCTCTGTGCAGCATGTAAGGAGCCACCCATTGTCTCATGTGTTGAGTCCACCTACCATCTCTCTTTTCAGAGCTCCTCTCCAGGAGCTGCTTTCTGAATTATAAAGATATTTTCCCTTCTGCTGTTTCTTTTTCTTACGGTACTGGCTGCCCTGTCAGTGTTGAGTAATGAGAAGAACTGATCACTTACTTACCTCTTTATGATGACCCTTTGCATCTTTGTTGGCAGGTACTCTGTGTCCCCCTGCACTTCCCTTTTGTCAGGATGCAGGCCTCTTAATCTTTCTTCATGTAGACCTTTGTTTCCAAAAACATTTTTTAGCTCTTTCCATTGCTCTCCTCTAACTGCCATCGGTTCATCCTGCTTCTTTTGCAAAGATGAAGACTCTCAAGGCTGCCAGCTAGCTGAAGAACAAAACCACAGCTAGTTTTTGACGTTTTGACCAAAGGCCATCATCCGCTTGTTGCCAGAGCTGGGTCTGCTATGTGCTTTCATAGGGCTCAGTCTTTGCCATGCTGGATGAAGCTGTGGACAACGTCACCGTGTGGCCATGTTGTCACACGTCATTGTAATTATATTTGGTTGTGCTGTGGCATTGCCACATCCCAAAGTACCGCCCTTCCTCTGCAATGCGGCAGTAGCATGGTGTGGTGGGGCGCAACAACGTGACACTACAACTGTACTGCTGAGTGACATTGTCATGTCACGGTCATCGCAAAATAAACCAGCAGCCTGCTTCCACAACACGGTGTAGCGATCATCCCTTGGTGTTGCTGTCACTCATCACGAGTGCCGTCATATGGGACAAAGAAGAGGATCTGCCAGCTAATTCCTTTGTCTCAAGCAACAAAAATCCTGAATTCATTGATCATAGATAATCCGTAATGAAGAGTCATTAGGTAATCACAGTGTCATTACATAACAAATCATCATTGCATTTCACATCATGTGGCACCATAACATGAAGTTTCTTAGATCCTGTAAGTTATTCCAGAACCTTTTAAGGATGCACAGTACCTCCTAAAAAACAGACAAATGGAAGGGTGGCAGAAGTGTGAGTTCTGCTAGGAATTCAGCTCACCGCAACTAGAATTAAGGGCAACGTCACAGGAAACCCACTTATCTTCCCCTGAGTTTTCTTCTGAAATTTCAGTCTTGATATGATTTTTTTTTTTTAAATGGAAATTTTTTTTGTATTTAATGTTTCAAAAGCTGAGCAGAGCTCTGAAAGTGAAATTAGAGTAAGTTACATTCCTATGACCTGTTGCCATCTGCTGCCGGAGAATAAAGATTATGCATTAAGTGTCAAGCAACATTTCCATAACATTCGTAAGGGATGAATATTGTTGAGAAGATATCTGCAAGGTGAATCACAAAGAGAGCAGAAAGGCCGTGCTCTTAGCTGGTGTAAATCAGCACAACCCAGTTGGGAAAAATCCTGATTTACTCCAGCTGAATATGCGGTGTAACACTGTTTTCAACATCTGAGTTGGAAGGGTAGATGATATTTATATCACCTGGCTGGAAGGACAGAGATTTAAGTGGAGATTTAAGGTTGCTTATGTTGGGAGCAATAGTGAAGTCCATCAAGGTGTCTCGACTCAGAAGAAAGTTGAATAGTTTGCCCACATGGTGACACACAGAGCAAGGGGCTGGGAAAAGGACTGACCGAGTCCAGCGTGAAGACGTCAGGAGCTCTGAAGGAAGCCCACTGTAATTATGGGTCACTGCGTCTGTGCTTTGGGTAACAAAGAGACTCGAGCAGTGCCTTGGTAAAGCAGGGTGCCTACGTATTTTTTTAAGCAGGTTTTGAAGCCAGTGGATTGAAATCTAACCATTTGCTAAAGAGAAACATAATTTGCCTCCTCAGCAGCATCCCTTCCAGCCCCAAATCCACATCTAAACCTTGGATCCAGATCCAAATCATTGTCAGTCTGATGTTGCAGTCCTTTTCGAGAATGGAAAACCCATCCAAATTGAGGCAGCTGGTTCAGACCCCTACTTACAGGTCAGATCCATTCTCAGATGTGGTTGCCAGGTTTCTTGTTTGCACGTTGGTGGTAGTAACGTACACGTATGTGTGTATTAAGAGTATCCTGGGAGACCAGATAATTCCAGGAAGCAGAGCTGTCCGGTACAGACCTTTTCTAGCAGCCTGTATTGACGTTGCTGGTTTCCAGCAATCACCATTGCAAGTTGCTACTGGAGTGATTTCATTCTACCAAGCCACACATCAGGCGTGCTGTGTTTGCTGATACTTGCATGGAAGACGCATCTAGAGTGG
Organism: Burhinus bistriatus; assembly: GCA_013397275.1. NCBI lineage: Eukaryota > Metazoa > Chordata > Aves > Charadriiformes > Burhinidae > Burhinus > Burhinus bistriatus. The sequence continues at coordinate 352,456 of VYXH01003522.1, read as the reverse complement.
CTTGTGATGGAGCAAGCCGTGTCTTTCCATTTGTCTTTTCTGCGCTTCTGATTTTTTCGCTGCACTTACTGCTCAGCCAGTTTTATTAGTGCACCGCTGCAAATGAGAGCAAAGAGTATAATGAGGCAGATTTCGGAGGGCTGAGGGAGAAGCGGAATAAAAACTCCTGTTCAGGAGTTGTTTGGTTGAGGGCTGTCTGGCTGCTGCTTTTTTTTTTTTTTTTGCTTTTTTTTCTTTTTTAAAATAATACTTTGAAATTGTAGTTCATGTTGGACATTAAAGAACATTCAGTTTGTCATCCTGTATAAAATTACAAGGTATCAGATTATGTCGTGGCCCTTGCCTTACATGGAAGTCTCATAATGCTTGTTTTAATTGAAAAAAAAAAGTATATTCCATTTACCTGCTCCCTTAGGTAAATTACATTGCTTAATAATACCACTAAGGAACACATCTGAGTCTGGACAGGTTGTAGAAATATTTCCAATCAGAGTATTGTTATGACTATAAAAATAAGCTGTTGATTCAGTATGCGGTCATTACAGCATGTAAAAATCCTTGAAAAACTCTTAACTGAAGCCAGGGCATTACATCCTGATGTCCGTACGTGTGTCCAAGCTCCAGCTTTGTTCAGGTAAAACTCTCACTGAGATCGGTGAGAGCGGTACCTGGATAACCAGCAAGTAAACATTATTAAAAACTTGATCATATATCAAAAAATGGTAAGCAAGTCCCATGTAAGTCCTGTAAAATATGTGTCATGACACCTGTCCTGTAATTTATTGTGTTGCCTGTATTTGTTTCGTAGTATATAGGTTGAGGTTTTCTATGCAGAAAAATCTTGAAGCTCAACTTGTTATTCAGCCTGTGCGTAGGTCTACTTTTATTTGCTAGATGAAAGCCCACAGAGAAATTCTCCTGGTACTCTTGGTGTACCAGTGCTGCCAAGTATACAGGATGACTGACAGCTTAAAATCTTCCTAGTAAACTGTTAAAATTGCTGAGGACCCTTTTTGGTCAGAGAGCTGAATGACTAAATAGTCCATGGGAACAGAGCTGCTTTCCCGTTTCTCGAGCCATCATTCATAGATTAAGTGGAGGTTCATGGGGCAGTACTTGCAGTTTTGTCCAGTTTTCTGTCTTGTGAATTAAGAAGTGGCTTGAATCTTAAGTTATTTTAACCCAAGAATAAACTCATTTACAATAATTGCTGAATATAGAAAACACTGTAACTTTTTTTTTTTTTTTTTTCCCCAAAGCGTTCAGCTGAGGCGCTCACACAAGAAAGCAGAAAATCTGCTGTTCACAGAAAAATTGGGTCAGGTGTCAGTTCCCCTAATGTTCATTGGTGCAGTGTTGTAGGGACCATCAGCTGCAGAGTAAGGGAGCGACAGCACAGTAGGAGTCTCCCCATCAGCTCTATGCTTGTCTTTTTTAGTCACTTGAAACCGTGACACATGTCCCCAGTGTTGGTGTCTTCCATGTGCTGTGGAAGTTCAAGTGTCTGTAACCCAAGTACCAACAGCCATCGTGACCAACCAGTCTCTGCTGCAACTGTTCCCCTTCCCTTTGGCAACCTACAGTGATTGTATTTTGTCTCCTTTCCTTGGGAAATGCCATCGTTGTGGAGCAGTGGCATAGAGTGGGAAGGGTGTGAAGGGGGGAGTGAGGTATCTGCATCCTTCCTCCCCTCCTCAAGTTTTCTGCATGACTGCACCATTGAAAAGTAGTCCCTCCTGTAGAAACGTGTGTCACCTGTTTTGGTAGTGTGAGTGTGCAAAGCATCTTCCTGCTTCCCTGTGACGGGGGCTCAGAAGACATCTAGCACAAGTATACATTTGCTGAAGAAGTCTTCTGAAGCCCCATGGGATCAGGAGGCTGAATTAGCATCCCTTGTGGAAGCAGGCGAGGCCGAAGTGGAGCTGAGTTCTCTTTTCCTCTCCCTTAACAGGGCATCCCTTTGGAGCTCCTGCGTGGTCCTACCTCTCCTGGCTCTCACCTGGATGTCTGCAGTTCTGGCAATCACAGATCGGAGGTCAGCACTCTTCCAGATCCTTTTCGCCGTCTTTGACTCGTTGGAAGGCTTTGTCATTGTGATGGTCCATTGCATCCTCAGGCGGGAGGTGAGACGAATGAATTGTTCTCTTTTCTGTAACCAACATGCTTCCCATAGAAAACATCTGCAAAATGTCCAGTCAACCTGGTAGCTTCTCTAATCCTGTGAACTTTCACCTTCATGTAGACAGTGACCATAAAAATGACCATGAGAGTATCAGTCAGAAGGAAGGAGGGAAGGAGGGATGAATCAACGGTTGTCATGCTGAGTGGAATTTGGGGAACAGTCTTAGATTAGCTTGTTTTCTAACTAACCTGTCAAGTTTTGCTTGTTTAACACCAAATTTAGTATTTCCAGAATGTTTACACCCCACCTCCGAAAACGGAACATTAAAGAAAACAATTTGTTTGATTTCAAGAGGGGCAACTTGCACCGAGGTTTACAGAATAATCGCATGTTGGCATTAGCGCCTAGATGTTCGAGCAGGAAAGTAAAGTTAGCAATAATCAAGCAAGGAAATTGAGTAAATTCTCCCCAGCCTCCCTGTGGAGATTTAAAATGGTAAATTATATCAGGGAAGAAAAGGATGAATCTTTTATGTTTCTTTTATTCTTTTCATCCTACTGAGTGGATAGACTATTAATAACAGAGGCAGGAAGGAGTTTTTTTACAATATTCATTTTATCTTCGTACAGCTCCTTTAAATTAAGTAAAACAGATTAATTTCTTATGTCAGGCCAGTGAAAGCAATGGAATTACACCACCAGCTTGGCTCAGACTCATTCAACTAATTGCATTATGAATATGGGCCTGCATTTAACTCCCATTGCAGTCACTGGCATTTCTGTCCATTGATTTCAATGAGTTTTGGCTCGGATGTATATTACAGCTGATACAGGATCATAATCAAACGTTGTGGACCCCAATATAATGGTTTATGCAACAGCATCCATCGCAAACGTATTGCAAGCTCTAAAATAAAAGTCTTTTTTGTTTTTTCTTGACTATATAAATTAAGCAACTAGAAGTGATGAACATGGTGACCCAGGATACATGTAAAACTTTTGAGTTGGTCTGTTAGTATGTGAGATACGTAATATAAAAACCTTTTTAAATGAATACCTGAATGCTACTAAAGTAGGACCCATGTTCTTTTGAGCTACCAAGGACTTTTTTTTTTCTTTTTTTTTGATCCTCAGCAGGTTTTAATATGGTTTGATGTTTCTGTCTGACTCCAGCTTTTGCAAATCCATTTGTTCCTGCAGGTCCAGGATGCTGTGAAGTGCCGAGTAGTAGATCGTCAAGAAGAGGGCAATGGAGACTCAGGGGGGTCATTTCAGAATGGACACGCTCAGCTAATGGTAGGGAAAACTACCACCTAGTCTATTACTAAGGGACCTGTGGGCATTTTTAACCCATAAGTGATAAACAAAGGGCTCTGTCCGTCATAGATTTTGCAATCATCATTCTTTTTTCCTTCAAACTTGTGCTTGAACAAACATAGCAAGTAGCATAACCTCTTTCACACAAATACGGTTTCTTTTCCTTGTAATATTAAAAGGCTCAAACTTACGCACCAGGTTTTACAGACATCTTGGTGACATCCTTTCTTTCCCAGAAAATACAAAGCCAAAATGTAGCTCCTAGGTCTTCCAGACCTTTACATCGCCATCGTGCTGCCTTGTCCTAGCTAGAGCTAGGAGAAGGTAGTTTGATACTTCTTTAATCACAGTGTGTTGGGTCATTATTGTAAAGATGCTGTCTCAAAGGGATTTGTTTCTTCCAAAAGCACACTTATTTACCTTGCTTCACTGGGAATACAGTTTAAGCACTGTAAATCTTGGTCCTGTTGTAGAAGTCCTTTAAAAACTGTCTGGATGAGGCCGTAGAAGAATAAGCTATGGGGAATCGTCTTGCATCTGCGTCAGTATTATGATGTAGATGATATAAGAGGCACTTGATTTCTGAGCCTGGGGTAAGGACATCAGGGCAAACACAAGATTCGCGCGAGTTCCAAAAATGTCTGGTTAGTATTAGACCTACATCATAGCCCAATGGTATTTTTTTCCAGTCACTCCTGCGCTAAGCTGAGTAGCTTGTACTTGGGTACAAGATCTCATTTCAAACAGCACAATCTTTAAATCCAGGCATCAAGGGATATACAATTTTACCACATCTCATGGGTGTTTGTTAAAAAAAGGTGCCTCGTTTCTAATTTAAATGCATAATCTTCTCATTTTCAGACTTAGGTCCTTGTTATGCCTATTTAGGTGTAATTATAAAGCCCCTTCATGCCTAGTACTTTTGCTCCTTCAATAATAGACAACATAATCATATCCAGTCTCAATCTTCCTTTCAATAAGTTAACACACTGAGCTTTTTTTATTCTCCCTCTGTAAGACATTTCCCTTCAAATTATTTATACAACCCTTTTCCACATGCCCTTCAGACTCTCACCATCCTTTAAAAAGGTGGCTGCTGTATTTGTTATTCTATTGTCACCATCCCAAGCGCTATATTCTGAAGTTTCAGATTTTTGTCTCTCTGTATAACTCCCTGCTTTCATTCATTATCAACCACCTTGCAAAATTTTGTGTCAGCTACAAGTTTTTCAGCAATGAGATTGCATTTTACTTCTGCGCTGTTGATGGATGTGTTGAGAAGCAGAGAGCTTACAATCAGTTTCTTCACATTGAAGCACAAAAAGCTCCGGAATCCAGACGTGAATGATGACTCCTCACTGATATTTTTAGAGGGGTACAATGTTATTTTGTAGTGACTGAGCTGTGCTATAACCAAAGGAATCAAAAGCTTTGCAGGATGGCATTTTTACCGTTACCTTTTCCAGTAATCTCCAAATCTGCCCAACAAGTGAAAAGAAGCTTAGCTGAGTAGAACTGTTTTCCACAAAATCTTGTTGAGTGATATTAAATATAAAACTATCTTTTATTTATTTATCAGTAGAACTAGTACAGGCTGTTCGGTTACATTTTTCTGGAACTCCAGTCATGAAAATGAGATTATATTTTTCTGTGTCATCCTGCTTGCCCGTTTAAATGTTAGCTCAGTCTTACTTCTATTCTTTTCAGATTTATTTGATATCCCAAGTAATTTATTGAGAAATTAGCATCAAAAAGGTTGAGATAATTCCTTAGCCAGCTCTTCAAAAACTCTTGGATCTCAACCTGCTAATGTTAAAATGTTTATCCCAGGGGGATGGGGATTTTTTTTCACACTCTTCTTAATATTAAACTGGAATGCATTTAGTCACATTAAAACAATTATAATAAGCATCTTCTTTCTGAAATGATACTAGAAATAATCAGTGAACTCTTCTACCTTTTGCTAGTCTGTGGCCTTTCCATTACTGCATTTAAACTCATGGCCCACTGCGACTCAGCGTATCCAGTTCTTTGAAATGTTATCTGCTAAAAGCTTTAGGAAAGGGATTAACTCATAGTGGCAGAAGAAAGGAGTTTCATTTGGCTGTACAGACCGCTTGAAAAAGTTTTCCAGCCTTTGTGCCTGCAGGGACCATTGATTTTATACGCTAAGAGTTTCAGAAGCAGAGACTTGTTTCCACTTCATGTGGTTTGGTGATAGATCGTGAGAAAGCCCAGTAGGTATGGAGCGCTCTCAGCGGCATCCCCAGATCTTTTTACTAAGCGGAGGTGAATCCACTTCAACTAAGTGTGGGGAGATGCAACCAAGGCAGATCAGCCAGGACCCTGTCCCCTGTTTTTTAGGGATGTGCATAAACGTGTTCCAGGGAGATATTTTAATTAGTGGAATTAGCCTATGGATGAGCAGATGAATCCAGCTGAAAGACAATGTTACAGCTTTACGACTGCGTGAGGTTCAAAAGCCACAGCTGGAAAAAAGTGGTCTGTTTGCCTTGTTTCAAAGCCCAAGCTAAACGCCTCTCCTCCACTCTTCTGGCAGTGATTATGTCTGACTCACTAATTAAAGTGGTTTTCGCATTTTCTAAATGGCTTTCTCTCCCCCACCACCTCCTTTTGACCACGTCCCCTGTGTTCTCTGTCTTTCAGACCGATTTTGAGAAGGACGTGGATATGGCTTGTAGATCAGGTGAGCACATTACAGGTGAGAATCAACAAGTGACCTGGTTTGGGGATTGAACTAGGCCATTTTTTTTTTCCCTTTCTGTTTTATATGTGTGTCTTAGTGGCTTGCATGTACTTGCGTGGGCTGCCCTTACTCTCAGCCCCGGCCAAAAGAAAGCAACTCCCCTAATTCTCCCCTCTGCTTTGCTTATCCTATTTCCCCACAACTCTTTTGGCCTTTTAGCTAAGATTACGCCTTGCCCATGAGATATTGTTTCTTACCTATGGCCCACATAACACAGTGGCAGAGAAGAGCATCAAGGAAGAAGAGATTGGATCCATCTCTTCCTACTGTGATCCTTCTTGGCTTTAGTAACCCCTGCCTGAGGGGGTCACACCAACCTCAGGCAACTCTGTGCTCAGGAGAGGTGTCTTTGAGAAGGTCTGGCGTCTGGAAAGCCTTCCCACCACAGGTAGCAGTTGTAAGCTACCCGTACGTATGGAGGTGGGTCAGGTCTCTCCTCCGTTGCCTGCACCTGTCTGCTGTGTCTTCAATCACACACGTTCATTAGGATCCTGAAGATCTGCATGAGTTGATGATCCCTTTTCTCTCATTCCCCTGGGGGTGTCTGTGCTGTCTGGATTCTCCTTTGCTACCTGTTTGTCCCTGGAGGTTTCATCCTCTCCTGGTCCTGGCATGTCTGACCATTTGGCTGGGTTTTTTTCTTACCCTTTGTAGATATTTAGGCTTTCGTTTACCCGCCCAGACTTATCCCCTCTCCCAAGCAAGAAAAATACCAGCTTGCTTGGCACTTGCATAGAATTCACATCTTCCAAACCAGGATCTCCCCTAGCCAAGGACAGTACATACTGTGTGTTCATTTACCACCACGGGAAAGCTTCTGTCTCTCTTTTTATTTCTCTTCCTCTCTCTCTTTTCCTTCCTTCCTTCCTTCCTTCCTTCCTTCCTTCCCCTCTTTCTTTCTTTCTTTCTCTGTCCTTCTCTCTCTTTGTATACAGGTCTATCTACCTGTCCCTTTCATTTGTCTTTTTCTTTATCTAATCTATCATTTATTTATCTGCTTCTAATGTATTTATCTATAATTCATCTTTTTCTCTCTATCTTGCAATCACTTATTTATCTCTGTCCTCAGCTGTCTGTCTTGCCCTACCTGTTATTTATGTATTTATACCTCTGTCAACATTTATCTCTGTCACTGTGTTTCAGTGTATTGTCTATCACTGTCACTACCATTTATCTATCTAATATCTATCTATATCTTATTTATCTTTTCCTGTCCCTCTCTCTGCCTCACTCCCTCTCCCTGTGCTTATCACAGTCACAGTATATTTATCTCACTTATCCCTGTGATATCTTATTTCATGGTCTCTTTCTGTCCATTTATCTCTTTTCAGGGTCTGTCCATTTTTTTTCTTTCTGTTTCTCTGTCTCACACTCTCTAATCTAATTTCTAGCTGTCTCTTTCTTCCCATTTGTCTTTGTCCTTCCTTTTTGACACCGAAGACCTCAGTTCCAAAAAATGACGCGTGAAAAACATGCATGCGAGCCCAGGTCTGGCTTGAACACGTGCTCAACAAACACGCATCCAAGCTGGGGGCTGACATGCACAACCAGCCACGCAGCCAGCAGCCTGCCTTCTGCTGGAAACCAAGGCAGACCCTGAACTCCTGCAATAAAGGAGCCTTTCTGCATCTGCTGCTGAGTTGCTTCTTCCCAAATCGAGCTTCTGAGAGGAAAGGAAGGAGCTGATTGTTTTCACATTTCTTCAGGGCAGAAGACCCTGGATCAGCAGCTTGCTAACAGCCTAGGCTTCCCTTCCTTTCCCAGCATACAGCTACACAATTTGTTTGTTGATGACTGCCTGAAGAGATATTCGTCCTCTGATAAAGTGCTGTTGGTCTGTGCCAGGCTGAGTAGTTAATGATAGTCCCCATTTCAGAGATCTTTCTATATGGTGCATCATCCTATACATTCTGCTTACTGAATAATAAAAAAGAGAAATCTGCCCATTGGCTTCTGGCCATCGTTTCTCCTGGAGGCACCAGCGCTCGTGTTATGACCAACTGGAGATATACCTGATACCGCTCGTAGCCTCCTCACTTAGATTCGCTGGTAGGATTGGGCCCATGGCTAAGTGTTGAAAGCTCACTCCACTCCATGCTTGGAGATTGCCAAGTGCAAACCTCTTCAAACCTACTTTCTGCAGCTAACGTGAGCCTGGAGAAGAGCCTGAATCAATAAACCTCACTGACACGCCCAAGTGAAGGGTTTGACTTCAGTGACATCTTCCCACAGTGTCTGCTATGAATGTGCTGTAATGCTCTGATTTATCCTAGCGTGTCCTCTAGCAACGTCAAGATGACTGCAGCTGCCATAGTTAGACCAAGTGTGTTTAGCTTTCACAGCTTTTTAAAAGTTCTTTTATTCTACTTGGTATCGTTGTCATCCTGCCTTGCCTGCTCTGTAGTCTTTGAGGGGAGCTTTGCTCTTCCAGCACCCGTCACTCCCAGTATGAGTTGGTAGAAAAATTAGTGTGTCCTCAATCCCATGGGATGTCTATGTCATGTCCTGCTTCTATCCCAGGTGGAGCAGCTGAATAGTATCAGGTTACCCCAGAGATCCTCATCTCTGGTCCATTAAGAAAAAAATAGATAAAAGGACCTTTTTTTGGGTTTTGGTGTTTGTTTGTTTTTTTTTTCCTTCTGAGATGGGTGGAAGGGGAACATGCATTTATTTCCCCTTTCCTGTGCTGAAACACTGGGTAAGTAGCCTTCAATCTGACGCCACTTTGCCCCTGCCCCACAGTCTGTGATTTCCATCCCCTGGAGACATCAAGGCTGATGTCGTTATCTTCCAAAGGTGTCCGTTGCAGCCTGAAATCAACTGAGCAATAGATTCTTATGCCTAGAAAAGGAGCAGATGTCTTGTTGTTAACAGTGTTGTGTGGGAATGAGTGTCTGTGTACCCTTTATATACCTTCTAATTGCATGTTCACCTTGTCCTCAGCTTAAGGTTTTCCTCTCCTATTCAGGAATATTCATGGCACTCCTTTCTTTCCTCAAGGGAAATTGAAAAACACTAAATAATTGGCTGTCACAAAGATTTGCCATGATTACTAGAACGTAAGCTTTTTGGAGAGAAGTCAGAAATGTATTAAAAAATGTGGTGTATTTTAAAATTACAAATTATTGACATTGAAACTATTCAAGGGAAAAAAGCAACCTGAAGCAGTTTAAGTTTGGTTGTTTTTTTTTTTTAAAAAAGAAGAATTTACAATTGAAATTATTGATAATGCTGCACTTCAGCTTTTTTCTGAATCAAAACAATTTTTCACATGAAAACGACCTTTTATTTTAAAGAATTCTACTCTTCCACAGGCTAGTAATATATATATTTCATATATATATATATACACACTATATGTACTGAATATATATACATATATTTGCTTTTCAAGATATTGTTATCAATATGACAGTATGTTTTGACTTAGTTGGGAGTTTTGGCCATGATTGTGTTGGAAAATTCACATCATAGACAACTCTCAAAATGAGAGGTTTTTTACTCCCTAGCTTTAGCTTTGCCTCCAGCATCCTGGATTTTAAAAAAAGAAAAAAACAGTATAAAACCCTATTCTGCCACCATAGCCTCTTTCTGAGAGGTCCAAGGGAACATGCTAGCATGGTGTGACTGTGGTAGGTGTATTGATGTGTTAAGAAAAACCTAGGTGAGGTGCTAAGGATACTTATCTGTCTCCCTAGTGCTGAATAAAGACATCACCACCTGCAGAACCTCAACCATCACAGGAACACTGAAGCGCCCATCACTGCCAGATGAAGAGAAATTGAAACTCAATCACCAGAAGGGGTCATCAAACTTTAACAGTCTTCCAGCCAATGTCTCCAAGATGCATCTTCAGGGCTCACCACACTACCTGGGGGCCATCAACCTGAACGAGTTCAGCAATCACTCTCTCACTCTGAAGAAGGACAAGAACCAGCCACCTAAGTCCATCTACATCTGTGATGGGGACATCTTTAAGAAGTTGGACTCAGAACTCTCCCGGGCACAAGAGCAAACGCTGGACACCAGCTACGTCATTCTGCCTACCAACACGTCTACCTTACGGGCCAAACCACCCAAAGACGAGAGCAAATACAGCATCAATATTGACCAGATGCCCCAGACACGGCTCATCCACCTCAGTATGGCTACTGATCCGGGCTTTGTTGTCAAGAGTCCTCCACGGGAGCCTGTAACCATGACATGCAGTGAGGTGCAAGGTTCCCCCATGGTACAACAACAGCAGCAGCTGGCTCCACAAAATATCTCCAATGAGTCACAGATTCCCAACAGCCTGTGTGACACAGGTGACTCAGGGAACTCAGGTGTGGTGTCCAAGAGTGAGACCGTCTCCACCCTCTCCATGAGCTCCTTAGAGGTGAGCATGTGAATTACTGTCTTGCTCTCCGCCCAGAATGATGCACTGCCCTCAACGCTGGCCACACCAGGTGTTTCAAGAGAAGCACCTCTAGGCCAAACGCGGCCCACCATGCAATGCCAGTATTGTATTATCATGAGGGATCACTGGCAGGTGATACCATTTTGTAATGTAATGTTTAAAATCTCTCACGACTTCCATAGACATATTGCATTGCCGGATGAACTGTCTTTAGCACTACGGGCAATGCAAGTGCAATAAAAATGTTAGTTTGTCAAAGACTGTTCGTTTTAATACGAGGCACATGGCTTGCGTTACCTTTTCTCCTTCTATCCTCTGCCTCTGTTTCCCATTTTGATGACTTCAGCCATGACAGAGATGAGAAAACTCTCGTGATCGCAGGTGTAAGATGTCCCTAAGGCATGCCCTCAGCATCAGAGAGATGTCAGAGGTTTTGCGTTAAGTGCAGTCCTCTCCTTCTGACCTGTGATAACTCATTACATATATTAGCAATTCTCCCTAGACCTTAGACCTTACGCTGGAGTCTGTCCTAGGGCGTCTGGCCCTTTGCTTGCCTGTTGTCAGAGAGCAGGTCTCGGCCATTGCTGGCCAAACTTCAGTCTCCGCTGACTGGTGCTCAAAAGCTCCAGTAAATCAGTTGGCTGATCTACTGCTCCCTCTCTGCTTCCCATTCTGTGAGCGACCTGCAAGCTCCTAAGTAGGACAGAGCTTCAATTGACCAAACTGCCCATGCTCAGCCCTCCTCAAGGCTCAGTGGGTTTTTTTGGTAGAGATCCCTCTAAATGGCTGGCACTTTCTACCGTGAAGAACCAGAGAAACATGTAAAGAAGGAAAAGGAGAAGGGCTCTCCGTTTTATCTACTGTGTGGTTGAGTTTGTGCCTACTCACCAGCATCAACCCCTTATTAACCTTCACCCATCTCTTTTTCTTTTGAATGCCCAGAGGCGGAAATCCCGGTACGCAGAGCTAGATTTTGAGGTGAGTACATCCCTTTCTGAATGTGCTTTTCTAAGGGTAAGATGAGAAGAAGAAACACTGCTTTCTTTTCTTTCTGGCACCTGTGCAGGAGCGTTGCCTTTGCCAAAGACCTTCTTCAGTGGTTTAAAAACGGTGGGTTAAAAGAGTTGTGCTGGATGCCTAGTAAGGCTTACGCTGCGCAGCTAAACAAATGGGTGACTTACTTTGTTACATGCTTAATTTATGAAGCAGTAGCTTCTGTGTAAACATTTATAAGTCAAGATCCCACATGAGGTTGTCCAAGGCCTGTAACTTCTCCTCTGTGAGCAAAATGCTTACAGAGAGCTGATGGAGCAGTACATGACTGCACCACGTTCCTGTTTGGGAAGCGCACGTATGTTTGGTTGGTGGCCTAAAATGTCTTGCCTTTTGTGCGCAAGATCTGTTGCTTAACAGAAAGGAATAGGTCCCCACCGTCACAACCCATCGTCAACCCTGGTCTTTCACACCCATTAATGAACCTCACAGAAACAGCTGGGATGGAAAAAGTCTATACTGTAGGTAGGGAAATGTCTGTCCTCGCATCTGAGGCACACAGTGGAAATCTTTGAAAGAGCGAGTCCTCCACAGAGGGTCCATGGGGCTACTGAGAGCTGGTTCAGCTATCCTGAGTCCAATCATGGGATCCTTCCCAGCAGAGCTGGGAATAAGCTGCTAGTTTGTTCCAAAAACAGAGTCATGTTAAGGGCCCACAAGGAGTTGTCTTAATGTTATCTCCTTCTCTGGAGATATTCAAAACCTGCCTGGATGCGTTCCTGTCCAACCTGCTCTAGGTGAACTTGCTTTGACAGGGGGCTTGGACTAGGTGATCTCTGAAGGTTGCTTCCAATCCCTACCATTCTGTGATTCTGCCATTCAGAGCTCCAGCTTGTGAGCTTGGTCTGAAATTAAGGCACGATGGGTACCTCTCAGCTGATACTTCAAGTTGTTCTCAAACTGTTTGAGCCACCTTCTCCGATTATATAGCCCTTGGCAGAGCACAAGAAAGCCATAGTCAACATGTTTTTACAGGCAAAGGGAAGTCCTTGTAGAAATTAGTCCTGCCTCTCCTTCTGGGCAGTAGAAGATAGAAGTGAAATGCAGAAGGGACAAAGTACAAAGAAAAGGAAATTGTGGAATAGCTTCTGATGGAACTTCTTGTACGCAAATGCTACATGTTTGGGTAGGCTCTGAACACGTTTGCAGAGTAGGCGAGCTGAGAACAGAGTGGGCATGGGGTTACGTATCAGTTAAAGAAGCTCAGCAAAGCTTCCTAGGTCAAGCTGGTAGAACATTGCCAGTCAAGTACAAATTCTGCAGTATAAGCAGGTGGCAGTTACAGGTTTAGAGTAACCATAAGGTCAAAGATTGGTCTTTCCCACTTTCTCCCACCATCTCACCCTGAAAATAAAGGCAGTGCTACATTGGGTGCTCAGTGAACTTTGAAGGTAGTTTAAGCACGCCAGATTGCACCTGCAGGGAGACAGAGACAGGTTTTAATAATGCATGTAACTTTGGGGGGAAGACATGTTGTTTCTGCACAGCTGAATAGGGTTTGCTGACCTCTGGCTCTTGTGTTTGCTTCAGAAAATCATGCACACAAGAAAACGTCACCAAGACATGTTCCAAGACCTGAACAGAAAACTCCAGCACGCAGAGAAGGAGAAGGAGTCTCCAACAACGGACAGCAAGGTTAGTCAGACACTTGCAGAACTATCATCTCCTAGACCTCTCCAGTGCTGGCAGGAGCACGGGAAGAAGCAGGAAAGTTCAGGAGCTCTCGTTGAATGCCTTACCTTGATTTTCTGTCCATGCATGTTGCAACAAGCACATGTACACCACACAGGACACGGAGAGTCACAGAGGTACCACTAGCTTATCTACAGAGTGCTCAGCAGCCCAGAAGGAAAATGTCTGTCCTCATATCTCTTTGTGGTGAATGAAGTCTGCGTTGTCTTGTTTCTTTCTGTTCCCTGTGTCTGTGTCTGTTCTTTGCAGCCCCGTTCAGGTCATCTCCAAGCGCCCAATCCATCCATTCGTAGCTAGGAACTGGAAACCAGTACAGCCTTGAGGAAATCTGGGCGGAAAGGAGAGAGGGCAGAAGGTGGGGACAGTAGAAATGTTCTACCCCAGCTGCAGGGGCTGAGTTGGAAGCCAAGGCAGCAGTAATGGACATAGCTATTTCGGAAAGCCCCAGCAATGGGATTTAAGCTGTGATGGTGGCAGCACTTCTTGGGGACTGCATGCTAATTAAACATAGCATGAGGATATTTGTGACAGCTGGGCACCATATACATGGCTTTCCTCGACAGGAGCGAACTTCCAGGGCAAAAAGAGACTTCGAGAGAGGCAGGCAGAGGGAAAGACTTTGCAGCCTTTCAGCGGGGCAGAGATTTAGTACTAGAAACAGATACCGGGAGGCTGTGCAGTAAGTGATGTGGATAGTGCAAATAAGGGAGGGCAGGGTGATGGCACCTCCCGCGCGTCCCAGGCCATTAGGCCTGCTGGGCAAGAGCTGAAAGATTGCAAGGAAGTGCGTCTACTCCAGCAGAAGGGAAAAGCAAGCAGCAAGGTCAGGCTGGCATTAAGAAATGAAATTTGGGTGGTGCCTACCCTCAGGAGAGGGGCAAGGTGAGCTATTTATAACATTCTCGGTCATTTACAAGCAAAGTCAGGTGCAGGATGCACAGTCACCTGCAGCATGGCCAAGGAGGCACGACGGGGCTTAGTTTGGTGGGACTCCCTTAGAGGCAAGACCAGAGCCCAGAGGGTGATTGAACAAGAGGTTTTGTCTGGCTCTTTGTGGAAGCAGAGCACTGCAGAGCCTTTGATCTGCTTTCAGATCTCACAGCATTGCCGTGCTGAGCTCTGGAGATGTGGTCCCAGCAAATCCTACTTTTATTGCGTGTGGCAAGGTGTCATTATGGGCTGCCCAGTTGTTGCACAATGAGAGGGACAGTGAATCTAGCAGGCAGGTTCAGATCAAAGAAGTCTGTGTTGACCCAGAATCCCAATGCATTTCCCTGAATTTTGTCTCTCTGCTTTTTTTTTTTTCTATTATTTAGGTATGACAGAGCTGTAAAATCAGAAATGCCTAAATACCATGTAAAAGCTAATCTGTGACATGTTTGCAGGAGGGTTTTATAGATTGAGATGTTTTGAGCATTTCAGAGATGCATCTATCTAGAATTAAAGTTGCCAGTGTCAGCATCAAAGAGCTTTGAACTGCTGGAAAGAAGCGGTGAAGGTGGCCTTTGCATATTGACTGGATCTTTTTCAAGTTGTGATTTTTCCTTGGATGTAACCTGAGAGGGTGAGCTTGCGAAGATCGCTATTGGCAAGTCAGTAGTGGGTATTGGTTTAAAAACATTTAAAGCAGTACAAAGGAAAATAAATAGCTTTCTTCCCCCCTTTTTCTGCTGTTTGCTGCTGTGGACCCCACTGGAAATCACGTCCCATCTTCAGCTTGCCCTGAGAAGCCAAACTGCGGATACCAGGGATTAAAGTAACAACAAAAGAATTTTTTCTCTTTTATGTATGTTTAGGTTATAAAACGATGGAGTATTTCTTCTGGCGGAAGTGATAAAACTAACGTTAGCGTAAGTCTGGCTTTTGTTTTGCATTGAAGAGCATTGTAGACCTGTCCCAAACCTTTCCATGACGCATGAATCCAAACACATTCCTTCACCGGTAGGAAACTCCTTGCCTTGTGGGCATGAACAAGGTCAGAAGGATCCCAGAATACACTTCAACCCTTTCACACCTAACGTCATATAGCAGAAGGGATGTCCTTTTGCTGGACTAGAACAGTCTCATCTATCTGCCTGCATTGCTGTATCTTTGACTTCCCTTCCAAATAAGCAATCACAAAGCCAGGCTACTCAGTCTCTCTCCAGCCCTGGCAGTTTCCCAGCCTCTCCTGGCAGCATGTCCCATTGTCCTTTGTCCTTTTCAAGAAACGATGCTTTTCCTAATCTTCTTGCACTTCCTCTCTCCTCCTTCAACTCCAAGGTCAGAAAGGTGCTGCTGAGACTTGAACTAAGTGTCTGCATAGGACAGACCTCCTTTGGGAATTCCTAGGAATGGTGCTGGCCCTTTTTAGGGATCAGTTTGGGGTTTGGTTTTGATGTAAATGCGAGTCCTCACTGTACTTCAGTGCACTGGCCAAAACTGATAACCTCATCGCACTGAATCCATAGTTCCTCTCAGATGAACTACTACATTGTCAGATTTGAAGGAAGCACCAACAGAAGAATGGGAGGAAGAAACAGATCTTCTGTCTCTTTAGGAAGACGGGTTGAAAATTCAACCATCGCATGTCTTTACTGTTGAGAAATTCTCCAGCTTCAGTGGTAAAACATGACTTTTAAGGGGTCTTCAGCAAACACCTGAAGGTTTGTACCAGCAGATGTATTGCTCCTCTCTAAATATCCTGACACATTTAAACTTTGGATAAGTATTACTGCAGTGTACACTTGAAACCTAAAGAAGACTGCCCTTTGCCCACTGTCCCAGGGTAGTTACTGGTAGAACTGGAAACATAATCTGGGATGCCTGCACGTTTGAGCTGTTCAGCTTTCCTCCTTTACAAGGTCCGTTTCTGAAAGGCGTTACTGGTGTGAGAAAGATCCAATCCCTATCAAAGGCAGCCTTGACAATTGCCTCCGGGCTTCTCTCTCATCCTGCAGACACGGAGACAGGTTTGGGGATGAATTCTGCTTTCCCCTCACCCAGCAGCCAAGGAGCCCCTTCCCTGGGACCTCTCTTCTCCCTTGCGCTGGAGGGCACAGGGTGGCAGCAGACATGTGATGCAAAGCACCATGCAACGCTGCTGCTAGCCGTTGCACGTCACCGTTCAAGTCAGAACTGCTGCAGCAAAGGTCTGGAGACTAATCCACGTCCCGCTGAGATTAGGGTGTCCCCACTGCCATCATCAGCTGGCCTGTCATTGACTTACTAACGAGCACTGTGGCCAGGATGTATGTCAGAGGTAGGCAATTAGGAGAACCAGAATACTGCCTGAAACGCCGACCACGTCTGAATCTTGAGCATATTTAATGCATTCCCAGGAACTACTGTGGCACCAGTGCTTGCTGCAGTTATTTTGCTACAAACCAAAGCACACTGCTGATGTTGAAGTAACTTAAGCCTCAGAGTCCAATAATACAGAATTGTCTTTCCTTGGGCAGCAAACTTGGATTTTTCCATGGGTTTTTTTTTTTTTCAGTTTATTACATGAAAGCTATTCCATGTGTCATGTACTTTCTTTTATATGTATCTCAACTATAAAAATTCTCCCATTCAAAGCACTCTCAGATATACCTGACTAAAATCACATTCTCCAGCAGGATTCATGTTCAAAGCATACAGGACCACACGTCCACTTGCATTCAAACCTAGACAACCTCACCGCTGTAGCAGAGTAAAGAGGTCTCACTCATTTGTGGCTTTATGAACTAATCGGGGATGTAGACACTGTTATCCAAAGCTATCTTTTCAGTGCTAGGGAATTAAGATATTAGCAGACTGACGTACAGCAAGATCTGATGACTGCAAGTCGAAAAGTCAATTTTTTTGGATGCAGTCATAGATCTCTGTATGATCTTACCATGGGCTATGGTAAATTTTCTCTCTCTTGCAGTCTTCAGGTTCAGATGAGGCAAGGAAGATGGAGGTGATTTTTGAAAAATCAGCCCTTACTCAAAAGGAAGTTAGAGGGCTGTAGGCAAGACTCCTTTGCTCTTATGGGCAAAGATGGGTGCTGGTCTCTTCTCTCAAGTAACTAGCCATAGGACAAGAGGAAACGGGTTCAAGTTGCTCCGGGGGAGGTTTAGGCTGGACATTAGGAAAATTTTTTTCACTGAAAGAGTTATCAAACATTGGAACAGGCTGCCCAGGGAGGTGGTCGAGTCACCATCCCTAGAGGTATTTAAAAGGCGTGTAGATGTGGTGCTTGGAGACATGGTTTAGTGGAGGACCTGGTAGAGTAGGGTCAGTGGTTGGACTAGATGATCTTAAAGGTCTTTTCCAACCTAAATGGTTCTATGCTTCTATGATTCTATTATGCTGGAATTTGGGACAGATTATCTCTGTCCACCTGAAGGGACTTTGAATCTGCTCAGGAACAACTGGGTTTACTTTGCTCATCCTCCTCCCCAGATGCCTTGCAGCCAGCATACGTGCGGAGGTTGCACACTGTCGCCCTTCCATTTTATCCCAGACCAAACTGGAAGCTGGTGTAGACCCTGAGCAGAAAAATGAATGAGCTGTGTTTGTTGAAGCATCAGAAAGGTCTGAATATTTATCCCCTAGACAGCTTATTTGCAGCCAGGAAGCATGAAAGGAACCAAAGGCTTGAAGACAACCACAGCTGGATTTGCATTAAAAAACCCAGCCATCCATTCCATGCATCCTAAGTGATTAAAATTAAAAACTCTTTCGGTGTCTGGGATCCACCAACCCTTCATTTTTAAGGTTACAATAACTAATGAGTGGCTTCCACCGGGATTGCAGCTGTCTCTTCGTAGCACCTTTAAGACACATTTTGCTGCCCAAACAGACGCATATTGAAATGTTAGGTTGGTACTGACTCAGACAGCAGAATTCTTCCTTCCTAATCACTCCCGTCACTTTGAGTTCGTCTTTAGATACCTGATTGCTACAAAAAAAAAAAAAAAAGAAAAAGAAAATTAAAAAAAATCCCACTGTTGAAATCCTGTCTGTAAGTTTGTTTCTCCATTTAAAAGTCTGCCCCTTGCCTGGCTGGCTGTAGGTTCCAACATGCAATTTTTTTTCCCTGCTTCTCCCTAAATACACACACTTCCCAAGGTCTAAATTCCTGCAGCTGAGAGCTATCCACGTTAAAGAAGGGCAGTGGCTATTTTCAAGCTACTTTGTACCACATGGGAAATATTTTCCTGCACAGATCTCTATTGTCAGGGTAAAGCATCTCCAACACCGCTCCTCCCTGCGAGTTAATTGCTAAAGAAATTCCAGTGCTTGGGTTGGACATCAGGAGGGGTTCACATGCTCTGCAACGGCATGGTACGAAAGCGGAGGCTTTGCAGCCTTTAAAGGAAGCGAAGGCTTCGTTTCTTCTACGTGTAGCGCCAGCTTTGAAAGCAATGGAAATGACACTCCTGCCTTCCCTCTTGGCAGGAGTCCTTTGATCCAGCTCCATTAGAGAAGGTTGAATCACATACATATTCCTCTCTCCTTGCTCGCATCTGGCTTTGCATTCATTTTAAACAGCAGCTCTTTATTTGTGCCGAGGTCGGTGAAAGCCGTGCTGAACAGAGCTCTGCAAATTTCTCTGATTTGCTTATTCTTGTTTATCAGCTGCTTGCTACGTTCAGCTCTCTGCAGCTCGAATGGCTTTTGCTTTGGCTGGACCCCTGTCCTGGAGCTCACATACAGGATCTGGACTCAGCCTTTAACTCGGTTTTCAAATCCAGTCCCAGCTCTGTGTTGGTCCTGGATGAGCACTTGCTCCAAAACCCAGTGGCAAAAGATACAAAATTTTTTTCTTCCGTTCTATGACTTTTTCCTATTTCCTGCTAGATTTCTGGCTTGGTTACTCACTTTCCCTTCTCAGGTCAAGATTTTTCTTGGCTTTCCTCTTCAGACACCTAGAGGATTGCTCATCCCACCAGTACTAGCTTTGGCATCTAACAGAGTAGTGAGAATAAAGGAATATTGATCAATATTGCAGCTCATTCCTAGTTGAGGCTGTGTGTCTCCCTGGCATGCTTTGCCACGTGAAATAATTAATTCCCTTGCTTGCTTCACTTTCACTAGCGGGCTGGGGAGCTGGGCAGCCCTGCTCCCAGGCGGGAAAATTTGACTCCTGTCCGTGGGAAGCTCTTTTCATGGGCTGAGGCTGGGGGTGGAGGAGCTCAGATGGTGGTGGCTGTGTCAAACGCTGGCTCATTCCTCTTTGAGGAATTAGAAAATTGGGAGGCGGTGCTCCTCCTGCTGTTGACTGTGTGTCCCTCTGCAAGGGAAACTCCACTTACAGATAGGGTGTCTCCCCTGTGCCACATGTTTAATCCTCCCTGCACTTCTTAAAGGCTTTGGTAACTGGTAAATTTTAAAAGACCAATTAGGGTAACTTTTATAGGGAGGTATGCTACATAAAGGATAATAATTACTACAATAAATTCTGTTATGAAAATGACGTCAAACCTTAATTCGTTCGGCCATAAACGATCTGTCAGCTACTGGCTGTCCAAATATACTATCAGTCAGGAGTTCACCTCCTCCTGTAGATCCTCTGATACCTCGCGTCCCAAGTATCAGGCACCAGTTGCTCTGTAGTGCTCAGAGAAACACCCTAGTCCCCGTATCCTCTGTACCACCAGTCAGTTCCTGCCAGGCCCTTTTGAAGCTATCTGGCTCTCAGCTGCTACAAAACCATGCAGTGGCCACCAGCAGATTGAAGCTCCTGGTTGGTTAGACTGGTTAAAAAAGAAGTCTATAAAAAAATTGTGCTTTGCATGCTCTTGGTTACCTCCTGGAGTCCCTAGGTGTCCCTGTGAGGCATGGGGCAGCCTTGAATGATTTCAGCATTTTGGGGAACAGCCAGTCCTCCATGTCTATCAAGTGGACTGCTCTTCAGTAGACCATAAGCATTGTTCAAAAAAGGATGTTATATTAACTAGCGGGATTAACAGCAAGAATAGCCTGGAGAATATCTCCTGTTCCTCACGCTGGTGGACCATGGGCTTTCTCTGCAATCTTCAGGCAAGGGAGGGTTTATGAGTCTATGGAAAGAGCACCTGAGGGTCTGTGAAAGGGTTCCTTGATTCAGTGCCTGTTCATCTTCAGCTGTGCATGGTCTCACTAGACTTTGGCTCACAACAACCCCTACAGGTTAGACCATCTAAACGTAAGAGAATACAGAAACAGAAGACATATTTTTATAACCCGGAAAATGCTGAGTATTTCAAGTTTTCTAAATGTTTTCCATCAACACAAGTTAAAATTACAAATTATTTCTTCTGTTTTTAATTAAAAAAATGAAATTCTGAATAAAGTCAGCCACTTCCTTTTATTTTGCTTTTCTTCTAAATGAAAAAAAATAAAGAAGTATCTTCGTAGCTTAGTAGCATAAAATGAAGGAACTGCAGAAGGAAAATTTATCATTCTTTAAAAAAAAAGACAACTTTCCCATTTTCTAATCACTTTTCATCGACATTGATCCAAAGATGGATTAGACAGTGTGAGCCACATTTATCTTTCAGATTCCCTGCTATACGCTCTGAATAACTTCATTCTGGTCCTAGAGTCATCAATGTCATGGGGAGAGACCATTTGGGTCATGAAATATCCTTCAAGTTGACACTAGAGGCAATGAAAACAGCATGGGAGTAGCTGCTTCTAGGGGAGTTATCCGTGAAAAGCACTGAATTCCTCTTCAGGTTATTCAGGGTAACTATAAAAATGGGGTATTAAAAAAACTCAAAACAACCAAACGAAAAAGAAAAAAAAAAACCAGCCAAACAAAAGAAGCAAACAAAAAAAAAAACACCACCACCACCAACAAAAAAAACACAAAACCAAACACAAGATGCAGCTTAACAGCTTGCACATTTCATCATTTTTGACTGAAGTGTGAAAGGAACGCTGTCGTAGAGCAGCCAGTCGGTCTCCCGTGCTGTATTTATGCAAGACGCTGACGCTGCTCCGAAGCTAAAGAGTTGCACCAGGATCCAGGTGCTGTGAATGAAGCCAGCCCGGACCCTTGAAGGCAGCGCAGAGCCAATGTGCAGAAGAACTCATGGTAGGAAGGTGCCTTGCTCCACCACCGTCACCTTTCCGTAGCCACCGTCGTTCCAACACAGGTGACTCGTTGCAGTCTGCCAGGACCAGCTTTAAGAGGAGAGGGCTGTGTGGATTATCTCAATGCACTTTGCCTCTTTCTTTCTTAGGGATTTGGAGGGTTATGTTGGCACTACCTCTTAAATGCCTTTTGTCCCAAATCCTCTCTCCCTCTGCCTTAAAGACATGCAGCCAAAATGAAAGCCACGGGTGAATGAAGGAGACTCCAAATGCAACCAGAGAGATGAAGATCTCCAGTTTGCCCTGAGCAGAAGGTTTCACCCCAGCATCGGGTCTGGGCTCTCCCTCCTTTCCCACCCCTCCAACAGAGGAATCTGCTCCGCCATCCTGGCACCAGGCAGGAACCGATAAACATTTCCCCCCCTCCTCGACAGCCAGAAGCTCATGGGCTGTGTCAGGCCAGACTAATAGCTCTGTCTCTGTGAGTTACTGGCAGAGCAGTCTCCGTGGCTTTCAGCTCCCGTCTCGGGCCATTCCTGGCTGTCTCCAAGACACCAGGCCGTGGGCCAGCACCGGCGCCTTTTACAGCCGGATTACACAACCCTCTCTCCAGGTTTTTTCTTCTTTTCTGTGCATAGTTAGGTTTTCCCTCCTTTCTGCAAGGATTGCTGAGACCCCACAGTGGGGCTAGAGGAAAATGCCAGAGCTGAAGCGTGAGCCCAGTGGCTGTTTCTATACGCTGTTCAAGTGGCCAAGACCCCATAAAAACCTTTTCCATATGGAGGAAATGAAAAAGGGTGCTGTTCCCACGAGCCCGCTACCAATTCCCAGGGTGCCCCTTGCCAAGAGGAGAAGATTTCCTTTTGTCTCCCAGCATCCTTGCCAAACCTCAGCCTGGCTGATTGTGTTGAACCTGCTCAGAGATCCGAGCGGGCACTGAGTCCTTCTGCACCCATGCTCGGATCACAGCTGTGCACGCGGCTCTGGGAGCTGCTGGTGTGCCGTGGTGGACCCCTGAGATCGCACCTCCGCTCACAGCATCACTAGGGAAGTCTAATTCTTTTCTAAGAAATGGGAAACTGAAAGCAAGCCTCCCCTCTCCATTTGCTGATCTCCCGAGGCTCCTTTTCATTTTCTAGCTGTAAGTAGACATCTTTGGAGTCACTAAGTCTGCCGTAGTCGTAGCTAGATAACACATCACACTGATAAGCTAGATAGAAACAACCCTATGGGCATCAGGCCCAAGGCCAATCTGGCTCTGTCTCCTCTCCGTGACAGAGTAAAGAGCAGCTTGGAAAAATAAAAGAGCAGGGCAAGCATGTCGTAGTGCATCTTCAAAAAGATCCCCAAGACTCCATTAATTTGTGTCCAGAGAGCCCCTGATGCAGAATTGTGTCACTTTGCTTCATAGTGCTGGATGGATGTTGCTTTTGTGAATGTTTCCACATACTTTTTATAAGGTTTTTTATAAGTTTTCAGCATCAACAGAGAGCTGTGGGAAGGTGGTGTGGTGGTTTAACCCCAGCTGGCAACTAAGCACCACACAGTGGCTCACTCACTCCCCCCGGCTGGGATGGGGAAGAGAATGAGAAGAGTAAAAGTGAGAAAACTCATGAGTTGAGATAAAGGCAGTTTAATAGGTAAAGCAAAGGCCATGCATGTAAGCAAAGCAAAACAAGGAAAATTATCAGAGGGCTGGAGCACCTCTCCTATGAAGACAGGCTGAGACAGTTGAGTTTGTTCAGCCTGGAGAAGAAGCTCCGGGGAGACCTTATAGCAGCCTTCCAGTATCTGAAAGAGGCCTTACAAGAAAGTTGGAGAGGGACTTTTTACAAGGGCGTGTAGGGATAGGATGAGGGGTGATGGCTTCAAACTGGAAGAGGGGAGGTTTAGATTAGATCTCAGGAAGAAATTTTTCACTCTGAGGGTGGTGAGACACTGGCACATGTTGCCCAGGGAAGTTGTGGCTGCCCCATCCCTGGAGGTGTTCAAGGCCGGGTTGGACGGGGCTTTGAGCAACCTGGTCTAGTGGGAGGTGTTCCTGCCCATGGCAGTGGGGTTGGAACTGGGTGATTTTTAAGGTCCCTTCCAACCCAAACCATTCTATGATTCTGTGAATCGCTGTGTCCCATTGGCAGGCAGATGTTCAGCCACCTCCAGGAAAGCAGGGCTCCATCACCCATAACGGTTACTTGGGAAGACAAATGCCCTAACTCCGAACACCTCGCCCTTCCTTCTTCTTCCTCCAGTTTTATTGCTGAGCATGATGTCATATGGTATGGAATAACCCTTTGGTCAGGTGTGCCGGCTGTGTCCCCTCCCAACTTCTTGTGTACCCCCAGCCTAGTTGCTGGCAGGGTGGTGTGAGAAGCAGAAAAGACCTTGACTCTGTGTAGGAACTGCTCAGCACTAACTAAAACATCCCTATGTTATCAACACTGTTTCCAGCACAAATCCAAGATATAGTCCCCTACTAGCTATTATGGAAAAAATTAACTCTGTCCCAACCAAAACCAGCACAGGTGGTCTGCATTTTTGCTGGGCACTGTGTGCAGGACCATGAGACACTGCTTGGTGTCTCGTCACGCTCTGTAGTTGTTGTGTTGGAAGAGATGATCCCTACCATCAGTACTCCGTTCCTATCATCAACAAGCCACTAAGTGTTTCATAGACCTCTTTCATATCCATCCATGACCTCTTTTCAAGGCTGAAAGTCTTAGTCTGCATAATATTTCTCCTATAGAACTTGCTCCATGAATTTGTTCATGGCTTTAAACTGGCCACCCTTATCACTTCCCATATACCCTTCTGTCAGGAAACCCACGGGGTGCACGTGATATTCAAGATGCAGGTGCAGAGTGGAGTTATGCACTGGCATAGTGATGTCTTCTGTTTAATTCTCTCTTCCTTTCTTAATTTATCCATTCTTAATAATTCACAACATTTAATGTCTGGTTTTATTGCCATTGAATAATTATTGTAACCCTTAGGTCTTGTCCCCCCGTCATAGGTCTGACCAGGGGCCGTTACTGCAGATGTGAACTCGTAATTGTCTGGCGGGGTTTTTTTTTTTCCCCCGCATTTCTGTTCTACACATGGATTTGTAGCTGCTCTCGCTCAGTAGCTCGAAAGCAGTCCATGACAAGAGCGGCTCTGAGGTTTGCTGGTCACGTTCAGTGTACACGATCAGATCTGGGTGCATCCTCACAGCATGAAGGAGAGGCTAAAGGTCAGGAGTGCGGCAGACGGAGGGACTGTTAAAACAGACATTGGTTGGAAATAGAGGAACCTGATGCTGAAGCTGGCCGTAAATAACGCCATCAAAGAAGGGCTTTCATTTGAGGGAAAAGATGGAATTATTGATGAACTTCATGCGTATGATCATTTGTGCTGCTCTCTGTTAAATAGCACAGCTGTGGATGTTGGTAACTGAAAACTTGTGGCATTACAGCAATTGTGGGAGAAAACAAAATGTTTTTCATTGAAAAGAGGTGTTCTGACCAAGCTTTTTTTCCTTCACCTTCTGGGAAACTCTTCGTTTCATTCCATTTTTGCTCTATATGTGCTTTTGTCTTTATGTGTGCCTTCTTGCTGCATCTTTTCAGGGCAGACTAATGGCCTGCAAAAACACCGTAGGTAGAAGTTCCACTTCAGGAAGTGTCAAACTTGTGTTATTAAGACACACAGAGGCATAAAAAGGTTTCAGTTTTTAGCTGCAGTGGCTCTTAAATAGGTTCCAAAATGGATAATGGAATAAGTCAATAATTTTATCACCTTTTCTGTCATATTAGTATTAAACACCATTGTGTTACATCATGGAATAAAGTAAGAATAACACCAACAGCATAGGAAAAGCTCTGTGTCATAGAGTTTAATGAAAACCTCAGCTGCAGATTTCAAGAACCGAAGTTTTTACATTCTTCTGAACAATACTTTTCCAGAACTTGATTTTTTTTAAGAAACGATTGTCTTTCAAAGGACTTTTAAAAAGTTATTTTTCTCCCTTTGAGTTAAAATAAAAAATAATTTCAGAATGTTTTCACTTCACATGGAGAAGACCTGCTTTGTACATTTGCCACTCTGTAGCGACCAAATGACCTCACCCAGAGTCTTCTCCTTGTGAGCGGCTGCGGGGATGCAGGAGCAACTTCAAACATATCTGATTTTTATATTAAGAGTGAAAGTTTCGAAAAGCAAAATTCATGGCTTGGGTGATGCGTGCCTGTAGGGATAACACTGCAGTGCCTTTCCTGTCGGCGTTGCTGTATGGAGCTGGGATAAAAAACAAGACTTACAAAAGTCTC
This sequence comes from Burhinus bistriatus, assembly GCA_013397275.1. Lineage (NCBI taxonomy): Eukaryota > Metazoa > Chordata > Aves > Charadriiformes > Burhinidae > Burhinus > Burhinus bistriatus. The sequence goes on along the minus strand of VYXH01003522.1, from coordinate 326,772 downwards.
TTAGGAAAGGACAAAATCAGAAACTAAGGCAGGTGGATTAGCATATAGTGGATGGGTATTTAGGTTTCCTGTGGGGCTACAGCAATCTCTGCAGCATCCCGGAGAATAATCATGACACCGCGGTCTACATGTGGCTTCATCTCCCCTCAATCAATACATTTTGGTGACATCATTGAGCTGTGACACGTCCTGGGCTGCATGTCACCTGCATGTCTGTCTCCTCACCTTCTCCCCAGACTTCTTCTCTCCACGCAGCTGCCTTTCCTCCCACCCTTTCTGCTAGCCACCACTTTCCCGTTGGCAAGTGGCTCAAAAGGGCTCTGTGCTCCCGTCACGTGCAGGGAAGCCTTTTCTCGCCCAGTGCCGGAGTGTTTTGTGGGCATAATTAACTGTGAAAAGCATCACTCTTGGGGGTGGGTGTGGAAGCTTAGTGGAACAACTCATTTAAAATCTTTGCATGGACTCTTCTTCGTATACGCACTGAAGAATACACCCATTTTACAGAGCCTCAGCTTTCCCCGGAGTCTTATCTTGGTGCGTATCGGCAGCAACATTGAAAGATATTCTTTGGATTGATATCCATGGTGGGATGCTGGCAGGAGACTGGGCTAACAGCGGTCGATAAAGCCTCGAAGGCTTGGTGTGGAGCTGATGGAAATGCTTTCAGCTTCAGAGCTGACGATCCAGCCCATCAAACCGCATGGGTTCGCTGGCAAAATAGTTAGCATGTTTTGCTGCAATTAAATAGCCTATAAATAGCTGTGCTGCGTAAGGAATGTATTCGCATCTATATAAAATGCAGTCGACGTATGTTCAGAAAGACCTCATTGTAATCTGGATTTCTGCGTGGGGATTTTCTGTAGAAAGAGAAAAATATCTTAAATTCTCGAACTCACGTTCAGTTTTTCAGTGTAAATGCAAGTGACAAAAACCTCAGCTGAAAGCTGAAGTAGCTAGGCATTAGGTGATGATAGCAGTGTGGGGAAAAAAAAAAAAAAAAGTTTTATTTTCTTCTCAAAAATAGTTTACACACCAAGTGCAATTTTCATTGAAACGCCACTTTGTTTCAGATCAGGAGCTTCACAGAAAAAAATTGCCATTTATATAAGAGAAGGAGGTGAAAAAAATGGTATTTGTTGCATGGGTACTAACCGCTCTTCTTTCTTTCTTTCTCTCTCTCTCCTTTCTTACACTTTCCTACTCTTGCAGCAAGAAAAACAGCAGACACCAAACAAGAGACCCTGGGAAGGAATCAGGAAAGTCCAGTCCCCACCATCATGGGTTAAAAAGGACATCGAACCTGTGGCACAGTCTCCCCTAGAACTAAAAACTGTAGAGTGGGAGAAAACAGGGGCCACCATTCCCCTGGTGGGACAAGACATTATTGACCTTCAGACAGAGGTCTGAGCGGAAAGGGAAGAAAGGGACTTTTTTTTTTCCGGAAAACAAACGAAACAAACAAAACAAAAACACGTTTTAAAGAAATGATTAAATTAAATGGGAACCGAGTGAGAGAAGTGTTTGGTTTCTTTTGAAACCTTTGGTAAGATGGAGTAACTTTTCTATTGTTCTCAGCAGAGAGGGGGAATATTACTTTATAGAGTATAGTAGCTGTAGGTTCAGGACAACACGAGCTTTCCCAGGTAGGACTGGAGAAGAAGTGAACCTGGAAGAGAGCGAGGAGGAGGCAGAGGTTGGGGAGGGACTGCAGGGGACAAGCCCTGCCAAGATGCTTTCAAGCTGCTGCCGCACGCTGGGAGCCTTCCTGCTCTGCCACAGGGAGGTGTGGAAGGACGCCCAGCAGCCACCACGACGGGCCAAGAAGATCAGGGTTGTTTGGGGACCACAAGAGGGGACACCTGCGGGAGCCTTGCCGGGAAGCGGTCTGGCCGTAGATCCCCAGGGGAGACCTAGCCTTGACAGTCTGTGGCATCCCTTACCAATCCACGTCCCCCACCTCTCCCTCACCAACTCATCCAAGAAGGAAGGAGACGGGATGCGCCAAGCAGTGGTCAAGAAGACATTCCCACTCCTATGTGCCACACCGTGACCTGGCATCATGGCATCCCCACAGCGGGTCCCCACAGGGCCCAGAGGGGGAAGTGGTGGCATCATCCATGGCTTAGGTGGAGAGGTAAGGTGGGGCTTCCTCCTCTCATCCCTCCACAGTGGAGCTCCTGCGTGCCCTCAGGAGTGGGACAGGTGCAGGAGGAAAGGACCACTTCCAAAACCTGCTCGCCCCGTCTCCAGGGAGAGGGTCGAAGGTGTTAGAAAAACAGACCAACAAGAAGAATGTAGGTCGTTTCATTGACTGTTAAATAGATAAACTCAGTATGGGCCTTGCAAAGGTCCTCTTGGCCTCATCCTTTTTTTTTGCTGTTATTTTTCCTTGCTTTCGGACTCAGATTTATTCCAAGCTGCCCCTCCCTGGAAGGCAGAGAGAGAAAGAGGGAAAGACAGATCTACCGATGTACCTGGAGATATTTGGTATACAGAGATGTTGCCTTAGGACATTGAGACAAACTGACAACATGAATAACGTCCACTTGGAAACAAACAAACAAAATAATCTATTTTTTTCCTTCTTCTTTTCTTTTCTTCAATAAAAAGAGAACTTGAAACCCGAGACCTTTCTTTTCTTTGGCTGTTGTCATTTCCAATGCTTTTCTGTGCTGTAGGACTGCGCAGGCATGGGGTGAGGATGCCACCTGCTGAAGGTGGAAGGCAAGTTGCTCCATGGAAAGTTTGGGATGGTGGGAATATACAGCTCGCTCACTTGCAATATTTTGCTTTGTTTTATTCAGTTTGGGCTTTGGTTATTTTCCCCTCGCTGGCTTTTCTCCTCCCTCCCCACTGCCCAGAGCCAGCAGGCAGGTTTGTGGTCCTACAAGAAGGAATAGGTGGAGCTGGTCAGGAAAGCAGGACATTCCTCATTATAAAATAATGTCCTTTTATTTCACCATGAAAAAAATAATAATGATTTTTTTTTTCATTAAGCATTTCTCAAGGCTATTTACAAAAAATAAGGTACCTCCGTTTCACCCCAAAAAAGTGTTGTGCAATATTTTTATCATTAAAAAATATACCACTGACATTACACGCAGACTTCATTTTTTTTCTCATTCCCAGCACTGTCTGTCTGGTGTTTGGAACAATTCTCCGGGCTTTGGAGATGTGCGGTGACAAACTTCTGGTTACCAGTGGCCAGATTGTGCCAGACAGCGGTAAAGGTTGATTAGGGTCTGAGTTATTACTGTGGGTTTGGGTCTCTTTTTTTAAACAAACAAACAATATTTTTAGGAAAAAGCTAGCGATGGATACAAGATGTAAAACAATCACTGACCCCGGTTGTGTTTCCTCCACTGAGAGATGTTCCTTGACATGCAAACATCCCTGCTTCAACTTTCCTTTGGGCCACCTGGGTAACTGATCTTTAAGGCCAGTGGCATTTACCTTGCCATTAACTGTATAATATGAAGGATGGAAAGAAAAACAATTAAAAAAAAATCCAAATAGTTAAAAAATAGGGAAACTAATTACTTATAGAAACTGTGATATTATTGTTCCATTTTAGATTATTCTATGAAACAGGAAAGCACAAAGGCCTCCCTCAGATGCCGGGTTGTATGATATTGTAATTATTATAATTACACATTATGAATTTTAGCATACAGATATATTTCTACTGTGTTTTAATTCTTTTCTCTTCCCCCTCCCCTCCCCCCCACCTCCCCTGCCCGACCAAGCCTGCCCTCTTCTCTCCAACCTTCCCCATTCACCCATTCACTCCAGCCGAATTGCAGGACATTAACGGTGTTATGTAATTACAGAGATAAATGTTTGTTTAATAACTGTTGATATTCGACTCTCTCTGCTCAGCTCCTCCGGTTAATTCTGTTTTCCCATGCCCTGCCCTGCCCTGTGCCTCCCCTCCCTCCTCTCTGTGTTCATCTATTTTTTATTTTTTTTTTTTCTGTACAGTTTTCAGAGCACANCAATATTTTGCTTTGTTTTATTCAGTTTGGGCTTTGGTTATTTTCCCCTCGCTGGCTTTTCTCCTCCCTCCCCACTGCCCAGAGCCAGCAGGCAGGTTTGTGGTCCTACAAGAAGGAATAGGTGGAGCTGGTCAGGAAAGCAGGACATTCCTCATTATAAAATAATGTCCTTTTATTTCACCATGAAAAAAATAATAATGATTTTTTTTTTCATTAAGCATTTCTCAAGGCTATTTACAAAAAATAAGGTACCTCCGTTTCACCCCAAAAAAGTGTTGTGCAATATTTTTATCATTAAAAAATATACCACTGACATTACACGCAGACTTCATTTTTTTTCTCATTCCCAGCACTGTCTGTCTGGTGTTTGGAACAATTCTCCGGGCTTTGGAGATGTGCGGTGACAAACTTCTGGTTACCAGTGGCCAGATTGTGCCAGACAGCGGTAAAGGTTGATTAGGGTCTGAGTTATTACTGTGGGTTTGGGTCTCTTTTTTTAAACAAACAAACAATATTTTTAGGAAAAAGCTAGCGATGGATACAAGATGTAAAACAATCACTGACCCCGGTTGTGTTTCCTCCACTGAGAGATGTTCCTTGACATGCAAACATCCCTGCTTCAACTTTCCTTTGGGCCACCTGGGTAACTGATCTTTAAGGCCAGTGGCATTTACCTTGCCATTAACTGTATAATATGAAGGATGGAAAGAAAAACAATTAAAAAAAAATCCAAATAGTTAAAAAATAGGGAAACTAATTACTTATAGAAACTGTGATATTATTGTTCCATTTTAGATTATTCTATGAAACAGGAAAGCACAAAGGCCTCCCTCAGATGCCGGGTTGTATGATATTGTAATTATTATAATTACACATTATGAATTTTAGCATACAGATATATTTCTACTGTGTTTTAATTCTTTTCTCTTCCCCCTCCCCCCCCCCCCCCCTCCCCCCNCCCCCTCCCCTCCCCCCCACCTCCCCTGCCCGACCAAGCCTGCCCTCTTCTCTCCAACCTTCCCCATTCACCCATTCACTCCAGCCGAATTGCAGGACATTAACGGTGTTATGTAATTACAGAGATAAATGTTTGTTTAATAACTGTTGATATTCGACTCTCTCTGCTCAGCTCCTCCGGTTAATTCTGTTTTCCCATGCCCTGCCCTGCCCTGTGCCTCCCCTCCCTCCTCTCTGTGTTCATCTATTTTTTATTTTTTTTTTTTCTGTACAGTTTTCAGAGCACAAAATGAATGTGTCTTATTTCTAATAAAAGAGGTGTAAACTCTAGCGATGTCTGCTTTTTAAAAGCGCCCCTGCCCGCGCCCCACATGTGGTTTGCATCGCGCCCGGGTGCTGGGAAACACCTCTCCTGGATCTGCAAGCTGCCGCCTTGGCTCTCTACTCTGGAAAAGCCATAGCCTGGGGCCAAACTTGCCCCACAAATGCATCTTTGTTTTTAGCTTTGTAGCTTCTTGACACTCCAAAAAATACCCTAAGATGCACTTTCCAAGGCACGAGGAATTCCCTTTTCTATACTTTTCTGCAGGAGTCTCTAACCCAAGCCTTGATGCCCTCTTCCCAACACATGATGTGAGGGGGGCCAATATTTGAGGAGGCTCAATATGTGAGGAGGGACATTGAGGTGCTGGAGCGTGTCCAGAGAAGGGCCACAAAGCTGGTGAGGGGTCTGGAGAACATGTCTTATGAGGAGCATCTGAAGGAATTAGGATTGTTTAGTCTGGAGAAGAGAAGGTTGAGGGGAGACCTTTTTGCTCTCTACAACTCCCTGAAAGGAGGTTGTAGTGAGATGGGAGCTGGTCTCTTCTCCCAAGTAACTAGCCATAGGACAAGAGGAAACAGGTTCAAGTTGCGCCAACGGAGGTTTAGGCTGGACATGAGGAAAAAATTTTTCACTGAAAGAGTTATCAAACATTGGAAGAGGCTGCCCAGGGAGATGGTTAAGTGACCATCTCTAGAGGTGTTTAAAAGTCGTGTAGATGTGGTGCTTGGAGACATGGTTTAGTGGCAGACCTGGTAGAGTAGGGTCAATGGTTGGACTAGATGATCTTAAAGGTTTTTTCCAACCTAAACAATTCTATGATTGTAATACTTAATGCAGATCAAGCAGCATTACTGGTAGAGGGCAGCGGTCCTGGGATACAGTTTCCAATGGGACCAGGGTGATGCCGATGCTGCCCTGCCTGCATGCCTACAAAGCCAATCTCAACCTCATCTGATTTCCCTGCCACCTCCTGCATTACCCGGCAGGCTGCAGAGCAGGAGCACAGCTCAGTGCACCAGGAGTTTAAGGATCTCACTCACGAAAGATGACAACAAACGAATTGAGCTAGGGATTATTCACTTCATTGGCGCTTACCCTTGAATGGCTGAAATCCTCCAGCAAGAAAACCTGTCCTTATCTCCCTGACTCTGCCCCGTCCCCTGACTGACAGTTTTGAGGTTTATAGGCAGGACTGCAGGAGGCTTCCCGATCTGGCAAATCAGATTCAGAGCTGCTGCTCTCCGGAGACTTGATCCAAAGCCATCATGGCCCACTAGGTCCCCAGATGTAATGACTTCTCTTGGCCTGGCTGAAAAGAAATGGATATTCTGAAACATCTGAAATTATTGCAGAGGCGTGGGGTTGCCTGGAGGCTCTTAGCCCAATGCCCCCACCCCTGAACCATAATCCAACCTATCTTCAATCAGCAGCACCTAATGGTGAGTCCCAGGGCTTCTCCATCCTTCCTGCAGAGGTGTTTCTCACCCTACATCTCCCATATCATGATCCTGTAACATTAGCAGGCAGAAGGGAACTACTACCCACCAGGCACCATGTGAGGTGATGGACTGGGAGGGCAGGAGACCCCAAACCTTGTATCATAGCACTAGAGACGGTTGAGGAGGTCCTGCTGTTTCTCGTCAAGGGGAGCTGGAAGGAGGGAGCACATGTCCCCGCTGTGTTCACGGGTCTGTAACTAACAGCACTGTCAAAGGCGGTGAATAAGACTTGTTTTAGAGAACAAGTCTTACGAGGAGCAGCTGAGGGAACTGGGGTTGTTCAGCCTGGAGAAAAGGAAGCAGAGGGGAGACCTTATCGCTCTCTACAACTGCCTGAGAAGAGATTGTAGCCAGGTGGAGGCTGATGTCTTCTCTTAAGTAACAAGCGATAGGATGAGAGGAAATGGCCTCAAGTTGCACCAGGGCAGGTTTAGGTTGAATATTAGGAAAAATTTCTTCCCTGAAAGGGTTGTCAAGTATTGGAACAGGCTGCCCAGGGAAGTGGTTGAGTTGCCATCCCTGGAGCTATTTAAAAGACGTGTAGATGTAGTGCTGGGGGACATGACTTAGCGATAACTTGGCAGTGCTAGGTTAACGGTTGGACTTGATGATCTTAAAGGTCTCTTCCAACCATAAGGATTCTATGATTCTATGAATGCAACACATGGGTGTATGTACAGGTAGTTTCGGTTTGCACTCTGGTTATAATGTCTTGTGGCTGCAAGGGAGGGTCACAGGATAGTTCAGCTTGGAAATGGCCTCCTGAGGTTCCCCTGAACTGTTCTACAACCCTGCGATCCTGCCTTGCAGCTACCCCAGGCTATAGCCATAGGGGAGACAGAGAACACCTGTACATACACCATGATCTCGCAAGGAGGAAGAACAGCCACGCTGCAGCAGTGGAAAAATGGTACAGCACACAAGTAAGAAATCATGGGTTTCGGTTGCTACACTGGGAAAACATGCCTGTGCTGGAAAATTGAGACAAACCTGAAAACTGAAGAAATTGCAAAGCATTTGCCCTGGGCTACCCATATAGGGAAAGTCCCTTGTGGAGCAAGACACCGTTCCCGGAAGATTTGGGACCAGAGCAGAAGATCACCCTCTGTGGTGACTTCTCCCTACTATGTGGCCAAAGGGAGTGTTTGGGCTCACTGTGCTACTAACCGAGGTGCCCAAGATGAAGTAGGATGAATCTGGGCTTGAGCTGAGTATCTGCTCCTGAGCTCCTGTTGTGACAAGATCTAAACAGAAGAAAAGAAAGAAGACTGCTTTTTCTTTTTTATCTTATTTTCTCCAACCTGCTCCTCCCAGGAAGAGGTCAGTGCCTCCCAAGGGAAATGTCTGCCTCGCAGCTTTCAAGCAAATAGAAAATACTTTCAAAGGAGCTTTCAACAGCTGTCTGAGTAAGGAGTCCTCAGGGGATCCATGTGGAGGACCTCTCCAGGTGCTTGCATGCTCAGACCTACTTTCATTCGTTTTTCCAAAAAAACTTTTCTGTATCTGAGACTCAAAGCTCCCTTATGCTGGCAAGCCCCTCGGGTAGGCCAATTTCCTACCAAGTCCTAGAGGTGACAGCGTGGAACACAAGCACAGTTCCTAAGCTGGGGCCATGCAGGACTTCATATCGGATGGTCAAAGTCATTCCTTCCTGGCCTTAAAAACCTAAGAATCCTTTTAGGACATGATGCTGAATAATACCAACAGAGAAACTCACTGATGATTGTATGTGCATTATGTTTGAGTAATGAACATCACTCATTACACTGGCTCGTTAGCAAGTTGAGTAGCTGTTATGGCAGTAATGCCAAAAAAGAGGCCCAGGGGAATGAGGTAATCAGGTTTCAGTCACTTCACTGATCATTGCAAGAGAAGTCAACCATGCAACCTGAACTGCCTTCCCTCACCCTAACAACTCTCTGTGGACCTCCACCACGTGGAGGTGGGCCTTGTTCATCTCCTGTGTCCCAGAGATACTGTGGCTTTGTCATGCTAGTGAGGAGCAACCTGGCTTCTGAAGAGAGCATGCAGCCACCACAACAGCCAGAAGAGCTTTGGCACCTTGAGAGATGAAGTCCCAAGATCACCTTCCTGGATCAGGTCCCCACCAGCCACCTGCTTCACAGCTGTTTGTTTCTTTGAAAAGCAACCTCTCTTGGCACCTGAAGAGTTTGCGAGAGCCCTTGGAAATTCTAAATTGGGAAAGAAAGCATAGATGTCATGTTTTGGGGGGAAACAGAGGGCAAGCAGGACACTCAGCCCGTGGGGAGGAATCCTCTGCAAGGTTTGGGTGGTTTTGTTTGCTTTCTCCTCTTGCAGGTTTCATTTAAGAAATAACCAAATGCAAGAGTGCTGCTCTCAGCTGCTGCACCCTGACTTGTCCTAGATGACTCCACGTCTACAGACACACACCAGGGCCGAGTCCTCACCACCACCATTTCCCATTAAGTCCTTTAGGTAAAATGCCAAATTTGAGGGTAAGAGAAGGCAGTACGGTGGAATTTTCTGCCATGCAAATGCCTGCAGCTCCGTTAGCAGCAGGAGTTGGGCAGGCGTTAAGCACTTGTTCATTAGAGGAGGTGAAAATTTAAAGGCTTAGAGCACGATGCAGAAAACAGGACATCACCAAGGTATTGTTTCAGTTGATTAATCCAGATTTCTAAAGGAAAGCAAGTACCTGCCTGATGATCAAAATCAACATGTCCTGAGCAGAGTCAGTAGTGACACGTGTTTTTGTGGTGGGGCTGGGAGTGCTTTAGCATTTCCACCGGCCCAGGCTCAGCACGTAGGTAGAACCCCGTACTGAGAGCCGCTGCCACGTCCTAAGCAGTGCTCATGGGGCAAAATACCATATGCGACGCAAAACAGTGCTCTGACCCTAAATCTCTGACACATCCACATGCATATAAATACAGACATATATATATATATTCTCACACCCCCTCATGCACATGTACTTACCTACTACTTCATAAACACCGAGGTAAACCGCCGTAAATGTAAAAAATCATTGCAATGCATTGGGACAGGTTAAATATACCACACTTTTTGATGTCAAACTGGCTTGAAAAAGGCACTCAGGCAGCAGCTCAGATTTACGTGAGAAATGTGCTCAGTGGACTCCAGAAAGAGGATGTGAATTAAGCAAGATGCAGCAGTTAATTAGCTGCAGTAACATTTGTCTGATCTGCACAGCTGCAATGGCTTTTCGTTGGGTTTTTGTTGGTTGGTTTTTTGTTGTTGGTTGGGGTTGGTTTTTTTTGTTTTTCTATTTGTGACATGTAAAGTGAATTTTTCAACCAAGCAGACTGGTAATAAAGTCCAACTTAAGCAAAGGAAAAGCAAAGCAGAAGTACCTTTCTCACCTGATCCTACGGGACTGGCTCATTTTTGCCTCCCGCGGGTGACCAGCTGCAAATGAACTATTTAATTCTAAACTCAGCAAGTCGCTGCCCTCCTGCAGAGATCGGGACAGGCATGAAAACCACAGAGCTCAGGGCACGGAGGTGAAAAATGAGCTTGGGTTCCTGTTTGGGGGTAGCGCCACAGGAGACAACCTGAATTTTGCTGTGGAGCTGACACTGAGCAGAGACCCCTGAGATGGAGGCTCAGTTTCTAGCTTTGTCACAGGCTTCCCTGAGTCGCTTTTGCATAAATGCCTTAATCTTCCCATGGTTTGGCCTCCCCAATTTGTTGGGCACCGGAGGTGGTACCCAGCATGGCTACATTTCCTCATGTGTCCGGCAGGTTTTGCAAAGTAACCTGCTGCTCCAGCTAGCACACAGTTGTGCTTTCCGTGGTACACAGCAGGATAGAGGCATTTTTTGGTTGGTTTTGCTTTTTTTTTTTTT
>VYXH01003522.1:277365-302584 GCA_013397275.1 Burhinus bistriatus | reverse complement strand
GTTCTCATTGTGAAAAATTTTCCTCTTGTGTCCAATTGGAATCTCCCCAGGAGTAACTTGTGTCCGTGACCCTTTGGCTTTTCCATGTGACTCCTTGTAAAAGGGGAGTCTGCCTCTTCTTTGTAGCCACCGTTTAAATACTGGAACATGGGGACAAGGTCTCCCCTAAACCTTTTTTTCTCAGGCCGAACAAACCCAGTTCTCTCAGCCTTTCCTCATACGGCAGGCTTCTCAGTCCTTGGATCATCTTGGTGGTCCTTCTCTGGACCCTCTCCAGCCTGTCCACATCTTTTTTTGTACAGCGGGAACCAAAACTGAACACAGTATTCCAGGTGCGATCTGACACACAGAGTAAAGTGGGATAATGACTTCTTTATCTCTGCTGGTGATGGCCTTGTTGATGCAACCCAGCATCCTGTTGGCTTTCTTTGCCACAGCAGCACAGTGTTCACTCACATTGATCTTGTTGTCCACCAGGACCTCGCAGGTCCCTTTCCACAGAGCTGCTCCCCAGTCAGGTAGATCTCAGCCTGTGCCGCACTCCTGAATTATGTTTTCCCAAGTGCAAGACCTTACACTTGTCCTTGTTGAACTTCATAAGGTTCTTTTTAGCCCATTCTTCCAGCCTACCCAGATCTTCCTGTAGGGCTGCTATCCCTTCCCAAGTGTCCGCTTCCCCACTCAGTCTGGTGTCATCAAACTTTTCTGTAGACCTTACAACACAACCAGCTCAGAAGGTCTGAAAAATGTTTCAGATGTATCTAAACAGATCCCAGTGAGACTGGACTGGCCTTTCCTTTTGCATGAGTGCAACTCAGATGGGCAGGTTGACTGATAAAACAGCAATCCATAACTACTGTAGGTCATACAAATTGGGCCAAAAAAATTGAAATATCTGCCAAGCTGAGCTCACTAAAAGCAACATGTGTTGCTACTTTTTTGTACCAAGTGAAGCAATTAAGATGCCTCTCAGGTATTGGCTTGACTTGTCTATTCTTATCCCTTCTCCATTATTTACAACAATATAGCATTTGCAGAAAATTCTGCTACATTAGGATTCACATCCCATCGCAAAGGCAGGTTTTCACCCCATCCTTTGTAAATCAGGCTTGCATTGGCTCTTTGTGAAATATATTATATATCATGCTCATTAACACAGCATATGAACACATGGCTGAGAAGATAAGACACTTCAAGAACAGGAGAAGAAATGCTGAGCTGGCAGGCTGCCTTCCGCAGAAAGAAATGTCAGTAAAACTTCAGCACAACGAGATTCTTCAGTCATCTTCCCCAATAACCCATTCCACTTGCTAACTATCCCTCTGAGTCTCTCCCCCTCTCTCTTGCGTATGGCATTTTGAAAAGCAGCAGCAAATTATAAATTCAGAAGATGTTTACTGAGCCATTCAGTAGAGTCCAGGAAGGCTTGAATTTTTTTCTTTTATTCACCTTGCATTAAGTATATGCTTTACAAACGTTATCAATAAGGGCGGTACTCTGAATTTACCAGTCACAAATCAGTGAATTACCACATCTGCTTTAACACAGAATATGTCCATCTTCTGTAAATTTTCAGATGCAGAATAGGCAATACTGAATTCCTTCATCCAAAAATGAATGCTAGCATTTCTTCCATGTGTTCAGAAATACGTTCTTTAAAAGTTGCACTTTTCATTTCAGCAAGTGATAAGATCTTTATCTTCTGCCAGGACATTTCAGGCACAAAACCAGAAGTTCTGGCTTTTAGAGCTCGTGTTAGTGCTGCATTCGCATCATTTGAGGAGATTGATTTTTCTGTCTATAATTTCCTGGCACATGTTGTGCTGCATCTGTATAACTAATATTTGTTGGTGATTGCTTGTTACCACTGGGAGTTACGGAACTGGAGCAGAGTTTAATGTGCTACTTATCGTTTTCAAAGTGTTATTATTGCACTGCCTATCAGTGCCTTCATACGAGGCCGCGGTATCAAAACGGCAGCGTTACTTTGCAGTAGACAGCACTGATTGCGAGGGGATGTGTGTTTCCATCCCATGCCAGGCTGGATAGCTTCCGAATCACATTTACCAAATCTCCTTCAATGATATTGGTAAACAAGAATAGTCCCTTGGCAATGAGAATTGACTCCGAGATACTGGGTTATCAAGTGTGCAAATGCTCCTCTTGCATTTCCTTGGTAAGTTTGCTTCTTAAATTAGTGACAGTTTCCTGGGTTTATGAATGAGTAAAGAGCCTGAAGGGTTTTTGAAGTTTCAATGGAAAGAAAGAGTGGAGGGAACTGAAAAGACAGGATAATAGTTTTCTATTTTTTCCCTGTATGAAACAGACGTTTAGCTTTTGAAACAGACCCTCACTTCTATATTTTCTTCATTTTACAAAAAGAAAAAAAAGCTTCATTGAAACATTTCTGCAGTTCAAAGCGCTGAGTGACTTGAAACGTTTCCTTTGGGTTTGACGATTTTTTTTGGTTTCGTTCCAAACAGCAACAAAACTATCCTTTTTAAGAAAGTGCCAATGAAGCCACAAATGATTTTTCACGCTGTGGGCCAGCAGACACACGCACATGCTACCTCCCCAGCTGCTTCCCTGCTGGGACAGTCGGTGCTCACTGACAGTTCAGACCTACAGAAAACGCATCTCAGTGGCGAAGAGACGCCTCTCTCACCCTTCAGGTCTCTCCAAACAGTATTTACGCCCTCCAGGAGTTGACTGTTACTTAGGGGAAGATGTTGAACGTGCCTGACGTTGCAGAGAGCGCCGGACGTCTGAACCTGAGATATCTTGCATACCGCGATGCACGTTCATGAATCGGCAAAAAGGAAAAGTGCATTAAGTCAGGCCCGTTCTCAGAGCGCAGATGTTTCGTCCCTAGGTTCCTGCCCCACTCTGTGAGCAAAGGCTATCGCTCAGAAAGATTAGTGGTTATTAACCACCTACAAACCCGAGACATCAAACAGCACCTTCCGTAGCCCCGGTGCCAGTCCTGCCCTGATCTTAGCAGGGAGAGGAGATGCACAGCTGAGCACGGCTTTTTTTTGGAAGTGCAAGCACAGGGGTGTCGTTTGAGCAGGAAGAAGAGTTTTTTTGCTCACAACTTGAAGTATAGTCTGTGCAAACTCAGTCGGTTGAATATCAGTACCACAATCCCTACTGATGTCAAGGAGTCAGGCTTTCCCCACCGAAGTCTCGCCTTGGCTCTGGAAAAACCCTCTGGAATGGTCTGGGGTGAAACGCCAAATCTATCTACCATAAATTCTCCCCCTCTTGCTTTTCCCCTTTCTTTTGCAACTGGAAATGGAAACGTTTCTCTCTTGTTGTACTAACATGGACTGCAGGGGTAATGAACTGACACCCTCTTCCTGAATATCTTCACATCTGCCACTAAGGGATGGGCAAAAAGAACTAACTACGAGTGTAGGTTACCAAAGCGTCTTATTGTCTTTGGCTAGAAGGTGTTACAGATTTGCAAATTATCATTTAAAACATTTAGTCTTTACCTATCATACCCAGATATACATCAATCCTGAAAATGAGAGTGATTATGGAACAAATGATCAGTTCAGACATCAATATGTGAAGAGTGGACTATTTGATAAATAATGTCTCCTGTTCTTTAGTGGATGAGGAACATACTTAAATGAGCAAATTCCTGAGGAATTCCTGCTAAAATATGGAATTTGTGGAGTTACCTCACCCCTCAGTGAAAGCGAGACCTGTATTTAGGTTATTTCAGCAATGGTTAAACTCGCTTTTGCTAGTATGAGTTAAGGTATCTCAGCAGCTGCTCTTCAGGATTATTAAGGAAGATTCACATGTATCAAGATTTAGGTCACACTGGCCACCGAGGCAGATTACAGATGCTCTCCCCCACCTCTCTCTTCCAGGAGAGGAGGCAGAGAGAGAAAGAGACTTATGAGTTTAGAAGGAACTAAACTCCTTCAATGAAATATTAATAAAAAAAATAATAAAAAGAAAATAATGAAATATAAAATCATATCAAGCTCCCAGGATGACAATCACACCACCAGCAGGCACTGGGGAAGTCCCAGACTGGACTCAGTGACAGATGGGGACTGGATTCCAGATCTGGATTCAGGATGGGGATCAAAGGCAGATGAAGAGACAGAGTCCTCCTCGATGCCGGCCATTGAAGAAAGAGGGCTGACCCTTTGATCCCTCAGCTTTTATACTGAGCATGAGGCAGATGGGATGGAATACCCTGTGGGTCAGGTTTGGGTCACCTGTCCTGTCCGTTCCTCCCCGCAGGGGTGACCCCTCTACGCTTTTCCGCTTCCCACCCTCCAATGTGGCAAATACCAAAGTTGGTTGCCCTTGGGTGTTTTAGCAATAAGGATAAGCAGGAACCTCTTGGCATCCCATTCCTTGGGATCAACTATAAACATGGGTCTTATCACTCTGAGAGTGACCAGTTTCTGTACAACACGCTGGTAATTTCAGCAGTTAGAAGAGGCCGAGCTAAAAAGTAAAGTTACTGAACAAAATTTGTCCAGTTTTACCTCAAATCAAGGACAACATGGAAGACCTAAGAGCCTGAATGTCTCTTTGGATGGCCAGGTGTGTTCTGTAGCAGCAGATGTGATCACTGTGTAAACAAGAAAAGAAAGGAAAAAAAAGGTCAGCTTGGTCCTCCAGAATGACCTAGGGAAAGCTGTTTGCCTTGGCCGAAATCCCTCCTTTGGGTCAGGGAAAGACTTCAGGCTGCTTCTCCCGCCTCTCCAGTGACTTCTGCACTCCTCAGGCAAGGAAAAGGAGTTCCTTTTGTCTCACTCAAGAACACTGAAATGCATGGGTCGCTCCTGGCAAGGACAGGAAGATTTGGAGATAGGCTATTAACATGCTTCACAGCATGGGAAAACCATATTTCATTGAGTCGTAATTGGGAGTTACTCTTAGATAACTCTATGTTCTTTCTCCACCGCCTGCTTTTACCCCTCGCAACAGCCACCTCTGAGCTAAAATTAACACTGCTGTTATCCACACCTGCGGGACAGCAAAAGGAAATGTGAGATGCCGGACAAAAAAGGCAAACTGTGGCTGCACACAAAGAATAGAGTGGTCTTAACGTTATCGTGAACACACTACGCCTAGCAAAGTGTTGTTTCATTGTGACTGAATAATGGAAGAGAGCTACCTGCTAAATCATCTTTACTACAAAGCCCTTTGGGAAGAAATTCTACATGGAAATACAGGCTGCTTCACTGCCAAACGCTAAGCAGACTTTAGTACACCCAGTTATAGCTAAGATTTCAACAGATGAGCTATTCCATTAATTTTTTTTTTCTCCTGCAGTACTCAAAACACTGGTCTTGGGTATATTCCTGACTCTCACAGTCAGGATGATACAACACAGTGAAAAAGATGGGACAGAAATTAAAAGAAAGATGTGGGGGCACAGTGTAAAGGGGAGGAATCTCCAAAGGGATACAAAAATGTAAATAATAAGTGTCATCTGAAATGTCCTCTTGGGCTGAATCATTTGCACAAAAAGAAGCTGGGTCGTACAAGAAGCAGTTGGGATAATCCTCTGGGAACTGGTGAATTAAAAGCAACGGCCTTTGATGCGACAATACTTGGCTCTAGTTCCTGGTATTTATGGATTTCTGTTCCCATGTCTCTCCATTATTTTGCTAGCTGCTGAAACAAGGTGAGAAGAGAAAGCTTTCAGTTGCCTTTTTACCCGCAGGACTGTAGCATTGGAATGAGCAGCTCTTAAAAGCAGGGGGAATCTCAGAGATTCAATTGGCCTCTAAATTAATGGCCCACATAGATGTAAAAGAAGAGACACCATTTCCAAGCTGTGGCACATCATATGGAAAAAAGCTGAAATAAGCTCTGAGGTAGCCACGAAAGTGGAGAGGACAGTTTTCTTGGGAGCTCAAAACTGACGTCAATTTGAGAAGCTCTGGTTCAGAAAGCATCCTGCCAGACAAAACACCTCTGTGGATTCGGTCTCTGCCAGCCTATAAAACAAGGTGCAGCAGGGTGATGCTCTCCTTCAGTTGAACTACTTCATTCAAATTAGGCTGGGAACAGTATTTTCATGAGTTCTCAAGCCATATACCACCTTCTTCAGTGTACCCTGTCACCAGTAAGAGAGATAGACGTTTAGAAGAGGGTTTTTCATTAGAAAAACCCCATTCACCATTGAAATGACCATGACCTCTGGTAACTCTACCTGGGGGGTTCCCGCACTGATGCAAAACCCCAAGGCAGGCTGGCAAATGCAGGATCTGACCATCTGCAGAAAGCACCGAAAATTATTCTTTGAGAAAGAAAAGGACCTCCACCGCTAAGTGTCCCCTTTTGAACTAAAAGGTCTGTACATTTTTAAGAACAAGTATGCAGGTGCTTTATGGAGAGTGTTTATCCCTACAAGGTGGATCTATCAGCTGCTCCACAAAGTCCCTCACAGTCTTTGGTGTCCTTTTAGCTTTTACACGAAACTTAAGGTAGAACAGATTTCTTCATATATAAAATCCCATTACACAGCCGAGGATAATTCACGTTATCCCTACAGCTATGCAGCATGCAGCAACGTTGTGATTCTTGAGATGTTGTTGCTATGGGTCTCACAATTCACAGCTCACAGATACCTAGTTCACAGCCTGGTTCAATAAGCTGATGTTCATAAAGAAAGTTAGTCTACCCAAACCATCCTAAACAGAAGACATTCTGCACCTGCAGATATTTTTGTCTACCTCCAAAAAGCCTCACAATACAAAGAAACACCTTAAATTGTTCATTTTCCCCTCTTATTCTGAACCAGATAGACATTGTGCATTTTGTCCTTTAGTTTTAAAAAGTCTTCAGTGATGGTGCCCATTTTACCCGTGATAGCTCAAAGTTTACGTGAAGAAATTTGCAGGTCTGATGAAAGACCATAGACCAACCTTGCAAAGGTGCACCCCAACTCTATAGTAATTGTTTGTCACAAAAGTAAATGAAAAAATAACACTTCTCTGCCTTCCCCAAACATGTCTACCACCTAAGCAAGCGTAGGATCTGTAGGAAGATCAGGCAAGGCAGAAGACAAGTAACATCTTTGTGATGCATTTAGAAGACAAAGGTGCTTTCTGGAGAACTTGTTTCTTGAGACATAGAATCATAGAATCATAGAATGGTTTGGGTTGGAAGGATCTTAAAGACCATCTCATTCCAACCCCCCTGCCATGGGTAAGGACACCTACAAGTAGACCAGGAGGTTCGAAGACCCATTCAACCGGGTCTTGAACACCTCCAGGGATGGGGCATCCACAACTGCTCCGGGCAACCTGTGCCAGTGCCTCAACACCCTCACAGTAAAGAATTTCTTCCAAATACCTAGTCTAAATCTCTCCTCTTTCAGTTTAAAACCATTACCGCTTGTCCTATCACTCCACTTGCTGATCAAGAGTCCCTCCCCAGCTTTCCTGGAGCCCCTTTAGTTACTGGGAGGCCACAATAATGTCTGGAGCCTTGTCTTCTCCAGGCTGAACAACCCCAACTCTCTCAGCCTGTCCTCACAGCAGAAGTGCTCCAGCCCTCTGATCATCTTCGTGGCCTCCTCTGGACCTGCTCCAACGGGTCCATGTCTTTCTTATGTTGAGGGCTCCAGACCTGGTCCTCCTCCACCTACATAGGCAATGCAGATTGTGGGCATTGATGTACCAGAGCCAGTCATTGCAGTACCCATGAACGCTCACCTCCGTAGATATCATTAAATAAATTTGTTGAAGAAAGCCTTCAGAATCATGGGACTATTTGTGATCCTGAATCCTGATCTGCTCAGTTATGCATGAATTTGCGTCGCTGCAATGGGCTAAATATGCTCGACAATTCCTCATTTACAGAGTTCCAGGTTTTGTGCCTATAGCATTGGCTTCAACATTTATAATGTGAATGATGGATCCAGCTTCAAGAATAGGCTTGATTTATGACTGTACCACTGCAATATCCAGGACAGGGTTTCTGATCACCCTCCCTGCATTTCCTCCCCTCCCTTGCAGACACGGTAACAAAGGATAAGAGGGGTACAACCCTGTTAGATGTGACTGCACCTATGTGCTCCAGCAGTTACATCTGGAGCTTAAGTACTACAGCTCCCGTAAATAAAAGAACAATATTCTAGCAAGTTAATTTCACTAAACTTTTGACCCTCAGCTATAGAAGAGAAAAGATCTTTAATATCAGGTGGTGGAGGGATTACATGATTGCTGTACTGAAGATCTGAAGGGAACAGTTAATCCTTGCCTCTGCATGGAAACGCTGTGATTTAAACACACCAAGAGGTTGGGTTCAGCTTGTTTTCTCGGTATGAGAAGTGACAAAATTCTTGTGCTATTCTTTGGCCTCTTTTCTGAGAGCGTGTCCCACTGTTGTAATTTATTTATCATTTTATCCAGGCATAACAAACAACTTTGTGCTGATGTTTTTCCTGGTATCTGATTGCCTAGAAAATAAGCGCTGCTCCATGGTCATATTTCCCTACAAATATTTCCATCAGGCTCTTCGGAAGGCAGTTGACTGCAGCCAAAGGAGCTTGTTCGTGATTCTCTTAGGATAACTTTGTCTTTGGTGATAAGATACATTTTAGACAGGCTCCTGGGTCAGGGGAATGGCTGAGACCTTCAGGAATGTCATTGCAGTTTCCAGGCTTCTTGTAGTCAATAGCTTTCTATGGGTAATAGAATTTCTATGATGCATTAGCTTTCTCTTGCCACCCGTAATGAGAAATGTCAAATTTCTGTTCATGGCAAGAGCTGAATTTGAAAGTTGGCCTAAGCCTGCTGCAAGCCATGACCACACACTTTTAGGTCAGGCTGTAGATGAAGCTAAATCAGCAACAACTGTTGATGGAAAAGACTGTAATACATTTGTTGATCTTAAGGTTGATCCTAAGGTGCATGCTGCGTGAACAAGATCTTGAGTCCTGAAAGGGATCATATTCAGTATATCCAACAGCTCCAATTTCAAGATCCCAATTCCTGGGTCTCACAGAAATCATTTAAATGATTATGGTTTGGGTGGTAGACAGCTCTGGATTTTGGAGGAGACACAGACAAACCTTTGCATCTTCTCTGTAAAGCTCCTGCTGCTGTTTTGAGTGAAGCTTCTGTGAAGCTTTGACATTTGGCCCTAGCAGTGATTTGGTCCCACATCTTCAAGACTTTCCTTGCCATGGCTCTTTCCATATGCGTAATGCTATTGCCTTCCATTGATACTTCTGCACACCCTATGGTGCCGAGGTTCATCAATTCTGACAGAGGTGACGTTGCTTTAGGAACCGTAAAAACTGAGAGATATCCCTTGCCCTGGACACCTTCCAACAGCCGAAAGGCTGAGACAGAATATTCTCTCTGGGCATGAAGTTTTGTTACTGCTTGTGTCTTTAAAGAATAAAAGGCTGAGGGATCCACAGGTATTAGTTAAGTGGGGACAAAAAGAGAGGCCAATGTGAGCAGTTCATAGCTTCACTGTGGAGCAGAGATGTCAGAATTAGGGGGAATACAGAGGAATAGAAACTACAAAATACAATTTCCGAACTTTTAAGCCCAGAAATCTGCTGTTATTAACCTTGCATCGCCTGACCGGGCTCAAAATTCTGGAGTTGCTCTGGGGAAGTAGTCAGTGTGAAATGTTTTTCTGACCCACTTCTTGTTTGTATTGGCGTAGCCTGACTTCATTTAGCATCCGTGTTTAGACATGTACCTCAGCCTCCCAAAGTCCACTTTCCTACAAGTAAATCACTAAACTAAACCTACAGAAGAGACTAGAGAGCATCATCAGAGTCTCCAGAGAAAGCTGCAGGACCGTCACACTGCTCTTTGTATTTTTTAGTTTCTTTTGCTCAAATATTTAGTTTTGTGAATGCTTGTTATGTATTTCTTGAATCTTTGTGTACGCTCACATAGACACATGCACACTTCATTTCATTTAACTGCTTGTTCACTTGTTTATTTATTCCATATTCTCTTTATCTTTTAAATGCACATGATTATACAAAAACCAGAACATGGCTGTATTTCAAGGATCAATCCCTAACTTAAATCTGACTCTGCTTCTATCTTTGCATCTTGTAAGGTACAGCCTTGCGTGCTTGAGTTGCTACGAAAGGTCAGTGCTGTCCGTAAACCGTGTGGGGAGAAGGGCTTGAGAAGGGTAAGAGGACAAACAGGTATGAGGAGAATGTGAATATAAAAAGCTATCTCTTAGCAGAACAGGGAACCAAATAGTCATCTAGGTAACTCTGTATTCGTTGTCATCTACGTGCTTCTGTACAATGCATCTCCATGAACTATTTGCTGAGATCGTCTTCACCATACGGCTTAGGACAGTAGCCTCTAAGTCCACCCAGGGGAACTTTATTTCTCCTTCTTAATTTGAAACTGTACTGTGCCCCTGTACTGTGATGTTGANTTGGAGACATGGTTTAGTGGCAGACCTGGTAGAGTAGGGTCAATGGTTGGACTGGATGATCTCAAGGGTCTTTTCCAACCTGAACGATTCTATGATTCTATGAAACACCCTCTACATTTCAGTCCTAGGACTAACAGAAATCTCTCGCCTTTGCACTGCTCTGCCAGTGATGTTTCCCTGGATATTTTAGCCCTGCTTGTGCCATGTAAACACAGAGCACTTTGTCTGTTTGGATAATATCATGTAGAGTTGTAACATTTCAACCTGGGTCCCTGGCAAAGAAGAACTAGTGCATTAAATGAAAGCTTTCATTCTGCTTAAACACTCTTTCTAGGCAATCCGTAGCAGAATGAAAACAGGAAAGTTGCGTACCTTTGAAAAACAGACTCTTTGTGTTACAACAGCTAACTCGCCCTATCTGCAGTGCTAGACTTCTGTGATTGCAGCTTGGCCCTTCCCTGGCCACAAGCAGGTGTTTTATAACTGAACTGGCCAAACGGGTCCATGCTGTGACTCCTCCTCATCTGATGAGGATTTATGAATCACAGCTGAACAGCTGCCTGCTGATGACAAAGCAGCACATTCAGTGCACGTTCCCAAGTTATTATCCTATTGTTTCAAAGGAGCTGCCAGAGGGTTAGTCAGCCTAGATCCAATTAAGATCGGGGTCAGTCTGCTTACCCATGGCATGATAAATGTCCTGCTGAGCTTATAGCACCATCTCCCCAAAGACTGTCGGGATATAAATTCCTGAGTGGACTTTGTTCGCATTTCATGCTCATTCCAAGCTTCATTCCAAGCAGTGTAGGGTGGTCAACACGCTGGAGGAAAGGAATGCCATCCAGAGGGATCTACCTTGATATGCTTGAGAGGTGGACCCATGCCAACCTCATGAAGTTCAACAAGGCCAAGTGCAAGGTCCTGCATGCGGGTTGGGGCAATGGCAAGCACAAATACACGCTGGGCAGAGAATGGATGGAGAGCAGCCCTGAGGAGAGGGACTTGGGGGTGTTGGTGGGTGAGAAGCTCAACATGAGCTGGCAACATGCACTTGCAGCCCAGAAAGCCAACTGCATCCTGGGCTTTGAGCAACCAGGTCTAGTGGGAGGTGGTTTTGCCCATGGCAGGGGGGTTAGAAGTAGGTGATCTTTAAGGTCCTTTCCAACCTAAACCATTCTACAATTCTATGATTTGCTTGTCACCTTGCTTTGCCCTCAAATGGCTCTCTTTTTGGGCCTGCCTTCATCACAAGAAAGTGGGAAGGTTTGAATTGCGATGGAGAGTGGGTGCTTTAGTAGGCTGGGTTGAAAAACTCATTTGGACTCTGTCTCTACCAGTCGTTAACTTGATGGCTCTTCTTGTCAGAAGATGACAAGGGTTCCTGCCGAAGACCAGCCTCTTAGGGCTCCATCTGAGGCTTTTTCCCTGTGTTTGGAGGTAGCAACACGTCCACCTTTCCAAAGTGTTCTGCAATGATAGCTTTTCGCATCCTTGTTTGTAATCAAGCAGCAGTCAGGGAACAGGAAAGATGATTTTATTATTCTCAGGGTGTACCTACTAGGTACATTGAGGGCAGATGTAAGGTCTCCTTGCCTGCGATCTCAACCAAAATCTAATCTGAAAAATGTGTCAACACATTAAAAGAGACAGAAAATGTGAACCTTACTCCTTAGCAGGTTTATTACCTTGGCCTCAGCACACGGCTTTCATCAGCCTGGCTGGAGCGCGTCCCTCAACAGCAAACAAAGTCCTTAAGTCATTCTCTAAGATGGAATATCTAGGGAAATACAACTCTATAACCTTCTGAAGTGTTCGCTCTCACAGTCATGAGAGACAGGTCATATTGCTAGATGTACCTCTAGTCTGACCCTTCTGCTGGAGATATCTGGAAGCACAAAAAATTTCTGGTCCCTAAGGGCTGCCCAGGGACTGTGTTGTCCCCTTATTCCCTGATTCCCCTACAAGTATGGAACAAATTCAATTTGATCACAAACACGCCAACCACCTCACATCTGCATGGTGGAGTCTAGCCTGAATCAATACATGATAGCCCAACTATTAAGACTCCTCCAGCTGTACACTGGCAGTATTCCTCACATGCAAATATATTTGTTTGACTTAAATGACAGTTTGGAACAGAGATCATCAGAGTCTCATTTTTAGCCAATTACCCAGCATTTGCTTTGCCCAATTTGCATGGAGTGCAACCTATTATTGCTCTCAATCTGGGGGGAATTGTTTGTCTTTTGCAGCCTCACAAGCTGCAGATGGAGCCTAATTCTTTTTGTAAATATGTAAAACAATAAAGCGTGGAGGAAATAGTCTATCTGCGGATGTCAAGTAGGGAGAGAGCAGAGAGCACCTCACCACTAAAAATGGTGGCATTGATTATTGCTCATTAACTATGAAAAAGACTGAGCCAGTGTCATCAAATCTCCTGCGATACTTCATTGCAAAGCAGTGCTTTTAATGTTTTACATCCAGTCTCCAAATGTTAAGGGATCTCAAAATTATTGAGTTCTTAGTGGGATTCAAGGGCTCCATACAAAGCTGTTGATTTTTTTAAGTCAAAATGATGCACACTTTAAAATAACTTTTTCCTCTCAAAATCTTTTAAACACTGTTGAGGTTTGGGCCCAATGAGGTGGAACGACAGGTGCTATCTCTCTCCCGCTCCACTTCGAAGAGAGGCAGGAGAGAAAGAGTTTAGAAGGAACTGAACTATTTCAATGAAATATTAATAAAAAAATAATAAAAAGAAAATAATGAAATATATGCAAAACCGTATCAAGCTCCCAGGATGACAATCACATCACCAGCAGGCACTGGGGAAGTCCCAGACTGGACTCAGTGACAAATGGGAACTGGATTCTGGATCTGGATTCCGGACCGGGATCAAAGGCAGACAAACAGAGAGAGTCCTCCTCGGATGTCGGCCATTGAAGAAAGAGATCTGACCCTTTGATCCCTCAGCTTTTATACTGAGCATGAGGCAGATGGGATGGAATACCCTGTTGGGCAGGTTTGGGTCACCTGTCCTGTCCGCTCCTCCCCGCAGGGGTGACCCCTCTACGCTTTTCCGCTTCCCACCCTCCAACGGGGCAAATACCAAAGTTGGCTGCCCTTGGGTGTTATAGCAATAAGGATAAGCAGGAACCTCTTGGCATCCCATCCCTTGGCATCCACTATAAACATGGGTCTGATCACTCTGGGAACAACCTGTTTCTGCACAACACGCTGGTAATTTCAGCAGTTAGAAGAGGCCGAGCTAAAAAGTAAAGTTCCTGAACAAAATTAGTCCAGTTTTACCTCAAACCAGGACAAACGCCTGCCCTTACCTTAATGTGATATATTAGATTTCGACTTCTTTCTCACACCAAGATACCCAGTGAGTAGTGTCAGCATGCCCATCCTAAAAGCGACTAATGTTTAAAAAAATGTCTAATGATTTGGAGGATCTTTATTGTGGCAGTGTTCAGCTTGATAGACTTTCAAAAATGTGAGCAAATATCTTTTAAAATAATCTCTCAAAGTGTAGAGATCAAGATCAAGAGTCACGAAGTCATTTACATGCCTAATTCCCATTTACTTCAGTAGAAATTAAAATACCTCTGTGGGTCTTGTCCCTCTCTGATTTTTAAAACTTTGGTCTGTTTTCCATCTCTGGCTGTGCTTTTACATGTATCAGCCAAGGAAGAACTTGTTTTTGATTAGATGGTTAAAAGCTAGAAACAGACCAATTTTGAATGCTGGCTTTATGTAATTCTAAATGTTGTTGCCAGAAAGACCCTAGTCCAGCCCTATCAGTTGTATTTTTATAGCCAAGCTGTATAGCGACAGCAATTCAAACTGCGTGCAGTATTTCAATTACAGTGGCCCAGCGAGGATGAGGATGTATTGGGGAGGGCGGGTTCTTTAGGGAAAATTATTCTTAGAGCTGTGGTACATGGTCCTGTTCCTGGTGAATACATACAGGAAATGCCATGTACATGTCTCATCACCCAAGATCAAGAAAAAAATAATATAAGCTTGAGGACAAGCAAAATGGGATTCAAGATCTTTCAGGGGATGAAAAGCTCAGCTCTTGAAGAAGAAAAAAAAAGATCTGACCTCACTTAGAACACTCAAAGGAGGTTTATGGTGATCGCATATATGAACACCAGGAGCAACAAACATAGACGGAGAAGAGCAACTTGATAGAAAAGTCAATACAAGCAGAAGAAAAAGGTTACATGGGCCAGAAATGAACTTTGGCTGGAAAAAGAAGGATGATTCCTGGCTATCAGAGGAGAGAAATGCTGGAATAGGCTCCCAGCAGAACTAAAAATCTTCAGTGTTTGAAAGGAAAATATGATCAGTTTAAGAAAATGAGCTTGTATAACATAGTTCCTGGTGCCTCCGGAGACGGGAGATCGTGACCCAGGTGGTCCCTTCCAACCTAACACTCCCAAGCTGTGGTTCCGATGGCAGGAGAAGCAACAACCCAGTAGAGAAACATATTTCGACACAAGACTTTGGGAAATGCAGAGTCAGCCCTCTAAATGCTGGGTGCGTCGGCTTTTCTGCGCTTCTCTGTACATTTGCTCTGTACCGAGGTGGCAGACCAAAATGAGAACGTGAGCATTCCATTTATGGCTTTTCTTGCTCTTTCTCCGATTGACGGGAGGGAACTTTGTGGCCCCTGAGAGAAGCAGAATATAAGAGCTGCAGACAGAGGTTATGAAAGTGGGGTTTTTTGTTTTTTTTTTCTGCTGACTCCAACACAGGTACCACTTAATTTGATGGTTAGTAGTTACGGGCAACCAGTGATTAAACAGCACAAAAAAACACCTCTCCCT
Source organism: Burhinus bistriatus (assembly GCA_013397275.1). NCBI lineage: Eukaryota > Metazoa > Chordata > Aves > Charadriiformes > Burhinidae > Burhinus > Burhinus bistriatus. The sequence continues at coordinate 287,330 of VYXH01003522.1, read as the reverse complement.
GCAGGTCTTATTATTGAAGACAGTTCTGGCCACAGCTTCCTCTCTTGGAAGGAAGCCTGGCTTTAAAAAATCAGCAGAAATCTGCTACTGGGAAGTAGGAAAGGGAGACAGGGTGCAGGGGTCCCAGTCCTTCTGATGGAATCCCCAGTAGAGACCGAGGGCATTCTGCATTTGTAAGCAAATTTGACGAACAAAGTAATTTTGCTGCATAACCACAATTCACAGCACAGTTTTCTTCCTAGTAATTTAAATAGGTATTACAGCAGGGTGTATCAAGTCTTCAAAGTCCTTTAATACAGTGTCGGAAGTAAGTGAGGTTAATTAAAACTCACTCTTTAGAAAGGAAGTAAGTCTACAGGCTTCAAGCTATAAACCAAGTGATAACCATCAAGTTGCAGGAAAAAAATGCATGTTCTTCATAGGCGAGGTAATTTACCATTGCTGAGAAGGGCAATAGTTCTTGGAGTTTCTCTACATGGGAAAGGAGTAAAGGCTGGTGTCACATAGATAATTTGTAGAACGGAGAAAATTCCTGTATGACCATCACCACCTCGATAATGACTCAGACATGGAACTTCTAGAGGTACCCATCTGGCTGTGACCACTTTCCTAAGCGGGTGCCTGGAGTCAGGAGCTATAGTAGACAATTCATCATGGGTCAGCTGAGTCTTGTAAGTCGGGAGTTTGACAAATGGTTCTTTTCTGTGAAAAGCAGCTCCTCAGAAGACTCCCAGCATTATCTACTGAGAGCCACCAGAGACCTGGACCTGTCAGAATGTCAGACTGATGTCCTCAGGGATAAGAGCTTAACTACAGCTTGGCTTCCAAGAGACATTTTACAGAGGTAAAATAGGTAGACACTCAATTTCTTTAATCTTCTATTAAATCTAAATAGAGAAGCAAGCTGGATTCATTTTACAGCATTAGGTACAAAGACATTCCAGGTGGTGTTTTATGCTTTCAAGGGCTAGCAAAACACCCTGAAAAAAAATTGTCCAGACACCAGTAGAGACATCAGCATGTCATTCTTTCTTCTTCATAGAATCATCATAGAATAGTTTGGGTTGGAAGGGACCTTAAAGATCATCTAGTTCCAACCCCCCTGCCATGGGCAAGGACACCTCCCACTAGACCAGGTTGCTCCGTCCAGCCTGGCCTTGAACACCTCCAGGGATGGGGCAGCCACAGCTTCTCTGGGCAACCTGGGCCAGTGCCTCACCACCCTCAGAGTGAAAAATTTCTTCCGGAGATCGAATCTAAATCTCCCCTCTTCCAGTTTGAAGCCATCACCCCTCATCGTATCACTACATGCCCTTGTGAAAAGTCCCTCTCCAGCTTTCTTGTGGGCCCCTTTGAGATACTGGAAGGGACTATAAGGTCTCCTCGGAGCCTTCTCTTCTCCATTCTTCTCATGACACGTGTCTGTTGTATCGTGTAACACACCCAACATCCATCTCAGGCAGGCATTAAAGATGGGGAAGAGTCACTCTGCATTATCACAAGGGTTGTTCCTGCTCTTAGGCCAGAACTACCCAAATAATAGAGAGGTTATAACCACGACATATTATGTAGCATCTGAGCTTCTTTAACTGATGGAGTCTTTCAGACCTGGGGTTCCACTCTTACAGGATAAATATCTTCCTTAAGAGAAGCTGCTCAGTTCTAATGAAATTAGCAAAGAAAATAATGCGTAACTGTAACCTGACATTGATGACTTATATAACTGTTTAATAAATACACCCTGCGAGGATACAAACGACACAAACAACTCTTTAATAGGTCATTGATAATGAGAAGCAAAATGCATTAGCAGGGAAGAAAGAGTTGTGATGTAGGATTATTTGAAGGTAGTAGTATATCTTGCAGGAGTGCATCCTTATAAATATATTAATTTCTAAGAGCTGTCAGCTGCGGTTCAGTTTAATTTAAAAAAAAACCCCAGAATTACAATGTTGCAGTACACAGTTTTGTTTTTAAAAATAAGAAGCCTTATTTATATGTTCATTTTCAAAATGCTGTACAGCCTGCCACTCTAGCAATGTGAGGTGGCCTATAATCTAAAAGCTTAGTAGATAGATCATAATTATTGGTTGACAAGACAAAGGAATGTGATTAAATTAGAGGGGGGTGATGTTTTGTGATTTTTAAGCTTTTTATTGAAAAGGTTTTATACTTTGATTCACTTCTGTTTATGAGAATATGCCTATATTTTATAAATGGATACTTACTTTTTATCCTCCCTTTCACTTCTTTATGTCTTTTGTTTACTCATGGAGTATTTTTTATGGGTTTTTTTTCCTGATAGATAGGGAGATAAACACTTTTTATAATGTCTTATTGTTTAGCCATAAAACAACTCACATACCTTTGTCTGTGGAGGTTCTCTCCCCCTTTTCTGACTTGTCTGATCACTCGTGGATTGCTAGGTATTGCTGTGGCAAGCGTCACATCTTTTACATGCATCTTTTTACATCGTTTTCTAGATAGAATTGCATCAGCAAACCTGGGTTGTGCTAATTTTTTAATGGCCCGTGTTCACATTGATACAAAATGACACCATTGTCTTGGGTAAGAAGCGGCTAAACGTGTAGGTTTCCTGTGCTCAACAAACCCCATATTCATTTTTTTGGCAGTGACTTGGAACATAAAAGCAGATAAAAGCCGAAGCCCCTCTAAGCTAGTATCTGAAGCCCTGCGGTGACCTCAAGCGTACCCACGTTGCTGTCATTAGCCATGAAGCGTGGGTGGTGTGATTTCACACGGCCTGCGGAATGTGGTGTGGATGCATCGGAAAACGACGTTCAATAGCAGATGCCAAGGGGAGAGTTTAAGGACAGAGAGCTGCTTACCCTACAGAGATCTCTGGAGTTGCAGGTGATGCTACTGCATTTAGCAGTCATCAGCTGATTGACTTTTTTCCCATTGATTCATCTAATCAATTTTTGAAGATGTGTAAGTATTGAGCAACTATTATGTCCTATGAAAGGTCCTGTAGCTTAAATTTTTGCTGTGTGAAGTATTTTCTTTTGCTCGTTTTGAGCCTGCCACCAGCTGTTTCCATTTCAGAACTCCCAACAACTTTTGTTTTGGTTTGTTTTGGTTTGTTTTGGTTTGTTTTGTTTTAAAAAGAAGACGATGACTAAACAGTTGTTCCCTTTTTGAGACCACTCAAAACTTTGCAGACTTCTGTCAGTTCCCAGCAGTCTCATTTTCTGCGATGATGGAGCCTAATTTGTTTCGTCATTCTTTGCAAGGAGATTGTTCCACTTCCGTGATAATCCCTGTCACCTTTTTCTTTTCCAATTTTATTCTGTTCTGTTAGAGACAGGGGAAATGGAAAGGCACGCAGTAATTAATGAGTGTATAATAGATCTGTACCACGGCTATCTATAAAAACAGATTGCTGGAATTGCCAAGGTACAGACCATTGCAACACTCACTTTTTTGGTTTATTCCTTGTGGCTTCCCAGTGGGCTTCTCTTTGTCCTATAACTGGGCTGTAAATGTCCTCAAAACAAAAGCCATCGTTTAGTTCCCTCCTCGGTGCCTGGCACTAGTGAGCCTGGCGTTGGATTAAACCTGAGACCAAGCAGCCAGTGCTGTGCAAATAAAACTGCTTGTGCCTACCCCTTTTACCCCCCTTTTCTAGATCAATTCTAGGTCAATTCAAAGATTCACCTCCTGCGCTTCACTGTCAGATTCAGCAGCAATCTCCCCTCCCCATTCAGTTAAAGGCCTCTAGTTTATTTCTGATTGGAGCCTGCCTGAATTCAGCTTCAAGCAATCCGTTTTGGTTCTGCTTTTCTCTGCCAGATTAAACAGCTTTTTATTACCCAGTATTTTCTCCCCGTGAAGGTATTCATGCACTCTAACGAATGTTCTTCTTACTAAGCCAAATAGATTGAGTTCTTTGGCTTTTTTTTTTTTTTTTTCATAATACAGCATTTTTCCAGCCCTCAAGAAATTTTTACAGCTCTTTCTGTACACCCCTTGGGTTTTTTTCAGCATTTTGTCTAAAGATGTTGACAGCAGAACTGGACTCAGTAGTGATGTACTGCGCTGTGATTGTTAATTTTGGGTTGATATCTTCTTGGATCACATTCCAGGACACATCTGATTTGGATCAACACATGATAGTCGTTTCCCCATCCATGGAGATTATGATGGCTTTATGCCGGCTTTGGGAAGACAGACAGTATCTTGACCCAGCATGAAGCTAGAGTGATGCAGAAAGATGACCCCTTCTGTTCTCCAAGATACAACCCCAATATATAGCCCACCATTGTGAGCTGCAAAAGCAGTGGCCACCAAATCAGTGCTTTATTCCCCATAGAAATGTTGGGTTTGGTCTAATACTGCAAAATTTCAACTGTGGTGCATCTCACACTTCATCTCCTTTTTACCTAAGCTACATTAGGAGATGAAATCATCCCTCAGGCCTTGCTTAGCTGGGATCTCCTGTACACAGCCAGGGATTACGGACTGGTTAGTGCTTGCTATTATTTCTGTCAGTGAGTATGTGTTTCAGCTCTATTCAAAATATCCCTTTTATGTCGAACTAAGGACATTTTACTGCTTGTTCTGCCAAGCACCTCTGGGATGGGATCCAGTACCTTCCTGCTGCGCAAGCTACTTGGATCACCTAGGCGCTTCGGGAATCCCTGAGACGGGGAGATGCCAGCAATTTCTACTTAGTTATCCAAAGAAATCAGTCCTTGCTCAGCAAATGAAGGAGATGACTATCTCTCCCCAGGTAACCAGAACAATCTTATAATGCAGATTTACAAGCTTAGGTGCCAAATAACCAGGAAAACGACAAACACGTGCCCTTCCAAATCATCCTTTACTGGAAAGGGCAGCTATTGAGCTGATATTTAGATATACTTGGCTGACTCCGTTTGGTCCCTGGCTCAGTATGTTTAGACTGTTGATTTTTGTTCTTGGACAATTTCTGCTAAGCTTAGTGCATTTGTCCTTACAAGATCCCCTGTTTATCGAAGACTTCTGCTGGTAGGACTTGGATACACCTGGCTCTGTGGGTGTGCATTTGACAGGTCCAGTACTGTCCAACCTTTGAGTGTTCAGCTTGTCTTGATGTCCGTAGTTGCATAGCTGAAAAGTTTGAGGTCCAAACAGTGGACCTACGTTCAATACTGTGAGCTTACAGAAGTATACTGGCACTGGATTCATTTTTATGAATCTTAGATGAATCAGTTGTAGTTGTAATTATTAACCGCATTATTTAACTTTGCTAGGAGGCCTTGGGAAATACAGAGAGGTTTGTCATAGAATCATAGAATAGTTTGGGTTGGAAGGAACCTTTAAAGGCCATCTAGTCCAACCTCTCCTGCAATGAGCAACGACATCTTCAGCTAGATCAGGTTGCTCAGGGCCCCATCCAACCTGGCCTGGAATGTTTCTAGGGATGGGGTATCTACCACCTCTCTGGGCAACCTGGGCCAGTGTTTCACCACCGTCAGTATAAAAAATTTCCTCCTTGTATCTACCCTCTTTTAGTTTAAAAACATTACCCCTTGTCCTATCACAACAGGGCCTGCTAAAAAGGTTGTCCCCATCTTTCTTGTAGGCCCGCTTTAGGTACTAGAAGGTTGCTATAAGGTCTCCCCAAAGCCTTCTCTTCTCCAGGCTCAATAACTCCAACTCTCTCAGCCTGTCCTCCCAGCAGAGGTGCTCCAGCCCTCGGATCATTTCTGTGGCCCTCCTGTAGACACGCTCCAACAGGTCCATGTCCTTCTTATGTTGGGGACTCCAGAGCTGGACACAGTACTGTAGGTGGGGTCTCATGAGAGTGGAGCAGAGGGGCAGAATCCCCACCCTTGCCCTGCTGGCCACATTTCTTTTGATGCAGCCCAGGATACAGTTGGCCTTATGGGCTGAGAGCACATACTGTCAGCTCAAGTCTAGCTTTTCATCCTCCAGTACACCCAAGACCTTCTCGGCAGAGCTGCTTTCAACCCATTCATGCCCCAGTCTTTCTTGATACCAGGTCTTGCCCCAACCCAGATGCAGGACCCTGCACTTGGCCTTGTTGAACTTCATGAGCTTCACATGGGCCTAGTTCTTGAGCTTGTCCAGGTCGTCTATGTCTGTATGTTTCTTGAGGCAGGAGAGTTTGGAAGAAGCAATACAGAGGAAACACGGTTGTTATGCCAGGAAGAAAAATTAAAAAAAATATTTAATCGGGAAACCTGCTTTCCAAACACTGACCATACCTCAGTGATCATCATCTCCATGGATGGGGAAATGACTGACCAAGTTAGGTTTCTTTTGCCCCTGCAAAGAAGGAGCAATCACTTTCAGTGAGATTCACTGTTTTTTAGAGCATTGTGGATACCGGTAGGGAACGAGGAGATAGGATTTCATGTCTTATATCCCTTTTAACAATACCCCGTTCTATACGGTGCCTCAAGCAAAACTCTCCAGAGTGAAGAAAGGATGTATAAAGCAATAAGTCTCTTGGGTTTCAGTGGTCTGTTTTCCCTCTTCCTCTCTACTCATGCATTCATACATCAAATGGTTTAATGTGGAGTGAAGCTAATGATCTCCATGCACCCACGTCTCACTTCTGCTCAAAGTGTCTAAATGGGAAGTGGTTTTGTACTCATGCTCGAGGCAAAGGCCTTTTGAAGCAATCACTCATGTGAACAGCTGGATTCAACACCTGCGTGGCAGAGGGTAAGTGCTCTCCCTTATTTTGCGATCAAAAGGCTGAAAGGCAAGCTGTAAATACCACTCATTAACATTTATTATTCCAAATTATGCTGAAGGGAAATAGATCTCTTTGGCTTCGGTCGTACTTCTTTAAGTTTACCCTGTCAGGATGGGGAACATGAAGAAGTGTCTTCCTGAAGTTACATTTGAGCAATATTAAAATGTATTTGGGGACAATAAAACTGTAGTGAGAATAAGCAAGCATTTTAGCCCTCATGAGTGGAGTTCAAGCAGCTACCAACATTTCTGAGGGGCAGAAAAACTAGAATTAAAAAAAGAACACATAAAAATGAATCCGCTCTGCTCTCCTGAACAGCTATTTTTAAAATCTTCATTTTCCAAAGTTTCCAAGTACCCACCTCATATTCAGTCTTCTCCACAGCAAAATGAAGCTCTGTCGTCTTCAGTCAGGAAGATGAGAATACAGAGAGCTGCAGCTGAGAAGTGCTGTGGAAGAATTTACGTGGCCAGGCTGTGCAAGTGCTCATGTGTCAGTCAATGTCTTGACCAACAGGTAATTGGTTACCAGGTTATCACTAAAATTTCAGCAAAAAAAGATAACTTCAGGTAATTATTTTGATCCTGTTCCAGAGAATCATGAATTAAGGGAGGCAGGAACTGATTCGAAGTTATGCCTACCATTTTCTGACCCGCTTGGAAAGGTGAAGGACAATAGATCAATTGAAGGACAATTTATCTGCCTTGATGACAGCGTGTTTGTTCTTACTGTTGATCCAGCTGTATGAATTCAAGTTTCACTGTAGATTTGCTCTGAACGTGACCATTAGGTAATCACCTCTGAATACAAAATTAAAAATAGCCAGATATTTGCCATTGCAAATTGGGCAGAAAAACAATCATAGAATCACAGAATTGTTTAGGTTGGAAAAGACATTTAAGCCATCAAGTCCAACCATTAGCCTAGCGCTGCCAAGCCCACCACTAAGCCATGTCCCTAAGCACTACATCTACATGTCTTTTAAATAGAGTAGTTTGGTTTGGAATGGACCTTAAAAGGCTATCTAGTCCAACCTCCCCGCAATGAGCAGGGACATCTTCACCCAGATCGGGTTGCTCAGAGCCCCGTCCAACATGACCTGGAATGTTATCCAGGGATGGGGCAGAGGCAACTGGGGTTGTTTAGCCTGCAGAAAAGGAGGTTGAGGGGAGACCTTATCGCTCTCTACAACTACCTGAGAGGAGGCTGTAGAGAGGTGGGGGTCGACCTCTTCTCCCAAGTAACAGGCTATAAGACAAGAAGAAATGGCCTCAAGTTGTTCCAGGGGAGGTTTAGATTGGATATTGGGAAAAATTTCTTCACAGAAAGGGTTATCAAACATTGGAAGAGGCTGCCCAGGGAAGTGGTTGAGTCGCCATCCCTGGAGGTATTTAAAGGCTGGGTAGACATGGTGCTGAGGGACATGGTTTAGTGGTGGCTTTGGCAGTGTGAGGTTTATGGTTGGACTAGATGATCTTAAAGGCCTCTTCCAAACTAAATGATTCTATGATTCTATATCTATGACCTCTCTGGGAAACCTGAGCTAGTGTCGCACTACCCTCAGCATGAAAAATTTCTTCTTTATACCTAGTCTAAATCTACCTTCTTTTAGTTTAAAAACATCACATCACCCCCTGTCCTACCACAACAGGCCCTGCTAAAAAGGTTGTCCCCATCTTTCCTGTAGGCCCCCTCTAAGTACTGGAAAGCTGTTATAAGGTCTCCCTGGAGCCTTCTCTTCCCCAGGCTGAACAACCCCAACTCTCTCAGCCTGTCTTCATAGCAGAGGTGCTCCAGCCCTCTGATCATTTTTGTGACCTTCCACGGTCCCACATCAACAGGTCCATGGCTTTCCTGCGCTGAAGGCTCAAGAGCTCAGTACAATACTGCAGGTGAGGTCTCATGAGAGCTGCATAGAGTGACAGAATTCCCTCCCTCGACCTGCTGGCCACACTTCTTTTGTTGCAGCCCAGGATGCAGGTGACTTCCTGTGCTGCAAGCANAGTACGGAACCCTGAGAGACACCACTTGTCACCAATCTCCATCTGGACATTGAGCTGTTGACCACTACCCTCTGGATGCGACCATCCAGCCAATTCCTCATCCACTGAACAGTCCACCCATCAAATCCATATGTCTCCAATTTAGAGAGAAGGATGTTGCGGGTGACTGTGTCAGAGGCCTTACAGAATTCCAAATAGATGACATCTGTAGCTCTTCCCCTGTTCACTGATGTAGTCACTCGGTCATAGAAGGCCCTCGGTTGGTCACACAAGACTTGCCCTTGGTGAGACCATGCTGGCTGTCTTGAATCACCTCCCTGTCCTCCATGTGCCTTAGCATAGTTTCTAGGAGGATCTGTTCCATGATCTTCCCAGGCACAGGGATGAGACTGACAGGTGGTTATTCCCAGTGTCGTCCCTTCTACTCATTTTAGAAATGGGTGCAATGCTTCCCTTTCTCCGGTTACCGGCAACTTCACCTGACTGCCATGACCTTTCAAATATCTTGGATAGTGGCTTGGCAACTATATCAGCCAATTCCCTCAGGACCCTGGGTTGCATCTCATCAGGTCCATAGACCCAGGTTCCTCAAGTGGTCATAAATCTGATCTTCTCTTACAGTGGGATGGACTTTTCTAGCCCAGTCCCTCCCTTGTGGTCTATCCACTCAGGAGGTGTGGGGAGAGATGTTACCAGTGAAGTTTGAGGCAAAAAGGTCGTTGAGTACCTCAGCCTTCTCCACATCCACTGTTACCAGTTTTCCAGTCTTGCTCATAAGAGGTGTACACTTTCTCTGACCCTCCTTTTCTGGATGACATACCTGTAGAAGCCTTTCTTACTATTCTTTGCAACCCTTGCCAAGTTTAGCTCCAGCTGCACCTTGACCTTCCTGATCCCACCCCTACACAATCAGCAAGCGTCCCTATACTCTTCCCAGGATACCTGTCCCTGCTCCCACTGCCTGTGCATCTTTTTCTTGCTCTTTAATTTGATCAGCAGGTCTAGACTCAGCCATACCATTCTCTTGCCTTCTCTTCCTGATTTCTTACACCCGGGGATCAAGAGCTCTTGCGCTCTGTGGAAAATACCTCCAGAGGCTGTGAGTCAACCACTTCCCTGGGCATCTTTTTCCAATGTTTGACAACCCTTTTGGTGAAGAAATTTCTCCTAAGATCCAATCTAAACCTCCCCTGGCGCAACTTGAGGCTGTTTCCTCTCGTCCTATCACTTGT
>VYXH01003522.1:265011-277108 GCA_013397275.1 Burhinus bistriatus | reverse complement strand
CCCTTCTCTGGGCACGCTCCAACATCTCAATGTCTTTCTTGGAGTGAGGGGCCCAAAATCAAATACAGTATTCCAGGTGGGGCCTCACCAGTGCTGAGTACTAGGGAATGATCACTTCCCTAGTCCTACTGGCCACAATCTTTCTGATACAGGCCAGCATGTTGTTGGCCTTCTTGGCCACCTGGGCACACTGCTGGCTCATCTTCAGCCGACTGTCGACCAACACCCCAAGGTCCTTTTCCTCCGGGCGGCTTTCCAGCCACTCTTCCCCAAATCTGTAGCGCTTCATGGGATTGTTGTGACCCAAGTGCAGGACCCGGCACTTGGCCTTGTTGAACCTCATACCATTGGCCTCAGCCCATCAATCCAGCCTGTCCAGATGCCTCTGTAGAACCTTTCTACTGTCAAGCAGATAACACTCCTGCCCAACTTGGTGTCACCTGCACACTTACTGAGTGTGTACTCGATCCCCTCGTCCAGATCATTGATAAGGATATTAAAAAAAGCACTGGCCCCAATACCATGCCCTGGGGAACACCACTTGTGACCAGCCGCCAGCTGGATTTAAAACCATTCAGCACAACTCTTTGCACCTAGCCATCCATCCAGCTTTTGACCCAACAAAGAGTATCCCTGTCCAAGCTATGAACAGCCAATTTCTCCAGGAGAATTCTGTGGGAAATGGTTTCAAAGGCTTTACGAAAGTCCAGCTTAGCAACATCCACATCTGCTCCATAACCTTCCCTGGCACCAAGATCAGACTAACAGGCCTGTAGTTCCCCAGATCCTCCTTCTGGCCCTTCTTGTAGATGGTCATCTTCACCCTATAAATGCAAGAAGCCATCTGGGCTTCAGATAGACTTTTAGACTGTTTGCTGTAACCTGTGCAAGTATTTTCTTTCCTCACAGTAAAGAGGAAAGAGCAGTTCCATGAAGCACCTTGCCAACACATTGCTGGCCTATATTTTTCTATGGGACATAATGGAAATCTTTGAGAAGAGGGAAATGAGATCACTTGCTTGAGAGCTTAGTAGGTAGCAGTCCTCTCTGGTTAGCCACAGATTTAATGCTTCACTTAGTGTCCATCAAGCCTGGGACTCTGTCCTGGCCAGGTTGTGATGGCCCTTTACACAACAATTAAAAGCATTTGATTGTAGATGGAAACATCTGCCAGATAAAACCTGAAAAGAGGCTACGGCTGCCTTCAGAGAGGAGAGCTCTTAATCTTCATGCACTGCCTGAAAACCTGCTCAACCGTAGTAGAAGAACTGCTTCAAAGCAAGCAGAGAGCCTCGAGGTGCCTCAAAGAATGTGGTCATCACTCAGGAATTGGTTTCAATTGCTGATTCTTAGAATTCCATAAACTGAAATTAGGTGCATCCAAAAAAAAAAGTGGTATTCAGGTTAAGGCAGAAATACTTAAATGTAGCTTTCTACACGTGCATTGGAAGCTGAGCTCACAATAGAATGAAGAGCTAATTGATACAGTCAACAGGCTTGATTTGACCATCAGAGACATCCGAGGCTGTCACAAATGCCACTAGATATCTATGTTCAGGCAACTGAATCTTATCTATGATGTCTGTTTCAGGGTGAACTGAACTACTGTCTAGGATCCTCTACGTTGATCAGGTCTGTATTGACTGGAGCTAGGATACCAGACACGTATGTTGACAACAACATACAGAAACCTAAATAGCTGTGACTTGTCCTAAAGCTGAATCCCACTGAACATGTCTTCAGAGTGCCATTAGTGTTTCCTCTCTTGTAGCCTTAAAGAGGTTGTAGAAAAATATTCAAGCAACACCTTTGTTCCTGTCCCTCAGCACTTCTTGGATACTAAAGCATAGGCGCTCTCCCAAGGACAAGCACTTCCAGTCTGGTCTTCTTCGTACCCAAGCTGTCTCTTAGAAAGAACGCCACCACACCATCTTGATATTTTCTGATTATATTTTTCGAATGTTAATGACTGAAAATGAGCAGGGTTATGTCACATACTTGAAGTACTCACCTGAGAATCGGGATTTCGGGGCTCCCAGCTACAGCACAAAGGCCCTGGGTGGCTTTTGACAGGTCCTTTAACTTCCTTGTACCTTAAATATTAATAGATAAAACGGAGGCTATTTTTCCTAAGGCGGTTGAGCTGAATGCACTAATGACTGTGAGATGTTACAGTAATGGAGGCATTTGACAAATGTAAAGAATGATGCTGCTGTTATTAGTGTGATGGATCAAAACTTCACTTCAGGTTCATTAACTTCATCTTTTCTCTTGTCAGTGTATAAACACTCTATTTTTGGCAGCTCAGATTCCAAAGAACTCATTCTTAGTATTTAAAGTCTGCCTGAAATTAAAAAGTAGGGTGGTGCAGGGGAGCGAGTTATTTTTTCCTGTTTTCTGTAAAATCCGGCATTGTGAAAATTATGTCTGTTGGCACCACTGTGTAAAGTAAACACAGAAGTTTCTCTCAGTGACAGGAAAGAGGAAAGATTATTAAAGGGTGCAGCAGGGTTTGAGAAGAATAAATGCAAACTACTTTTGCAAAGCATCCTTGACGGAATTTTATTTTGGATGAGACAGGGCTGGAGTTGAAGAGAAACTGATAGACATGGCCAACCCAAGCTGATTCTGCCAAGCCGTTTGGGATGTCTCTGCACCGAGCTCTGGTGGTGTGTTCCGCAGTAGGTCTGCGTGCTTTTGCAGTTGTCGCTGAGGTAGTATAAGACCCTCCATCATCATAAATACTCAGTGTGGCTTTGCTGAGAGCTGGGTACAAGGAAAGCTTGGTCTCACTGATCCTGTGCTGAATCTCCAGCAAAAGGTAAAATGAACCAGAGCTGGTCTCGCACCGGACACAAGGTCTGTGCCTATGACCTAAATTGTCCCTTACCTGCTTGTGTTTGTATGGATACCTGGGATTTTGCTCTATTTTGTCGAAGCATGAAAATGTCATTGCCTTTTACAAGGACTCAAAGAATTTGAGGCACCCGGAGGATGAACTACCTCCTAGGCAGGTTTTTAGTATAGATTGCACTATATACCACAGTCATTGTTGATAGAGGTGATGGATCGAGGTGCTTCAGGTGAGCCACTCTGATAACCTCAGCAACCCTGACTTCTTCCTCGGCTGTGCGGAAAGAAATGTCCTGGTCCGTGGTTTAGGAGATGCGTAACAATGCATAACATTTGTGGGATTTTTACGGATAACTACACCTAGAGGAATTCCTCTAGCCCAGAGGAATTCACACCAAGGCAGGGTGTTGTGTATTGCTGTTCACCATCCAGCTTCTCCTCTGACGATAAGTAAGATAGAAAGTCAGCCTGGAGGCTGAATTAACATTAATGTTTCTTGGTTTTTACCTGTCCATCTGCATTCCTCATTAATGTCTTGTTTTGTATTTAGTCTCCCATTCCTATATACTTGGCAGTACTTTTTTTTGTTTTGTTTTGTTTTTTGACAGGCTTTGGTAACTTATGTACTGAAACATCTGCTCCGCTGCTGTCTTGCAGAGGGGTTATGATTAGGAACAAAGATCCTGTGGTATTTGTTTTCTAGCAGCAGGGAAGGGTATTTGTTCCCGAGCTTCATCCCAGTGGAGAAGAAGAGAGAAGTACAATACCCATGCCAGCTTCTCTCACAGGGAGGAAAATTCGCTGCTAGATAGTTGTGTCTTTGGTGAGACGTTTCACTAGCTTATATGACATCTATCAGCAACCTGTCTGGGCTAAGGGTAGTTTAGATGGAGCTGGCTGGCTCTGCTGTGCATTGGGTGGGGATGTTCCTTCATTGCAGGGCAGCAGAGAGGCTAGAAACATCTGTGTGGTAGCAACTCCTCAGACTGATGAGATAGCATCTCCTCAGAGTGATGAGACTTAATGAGGTTCAACAAGAGCAAGTGGAGGGTCCTGCACCTGGGGAGGAAGAGTGCTAGGCACCAGTATAGGTTAGGGGTGGACCTGCTGGAAAGCAGTTCTGAGGAGAAGGATCTGGGGGTCCTGGTAGACAGTAAATTATCCATGAGCCAGCAATGTGCCCTTGTCGCCAGGAAGGCCAAAGGAATCCTGGGCTGCATAAGGAAGAGTGTGGCCGGTAGGTCGAGGGAGGTCATTCTCCCCCTCTACTCGGCACTGGTGAGGCCACAACTGGAATACTGTGTCCAGTTCTGGGCTCCCCAGCTCAAGCGGGACAGGGAACTACTGGAGAGAGTCCAGCGCAGCGCAACCAAGATGATTGGGGGATTGGAGCACCTCCCTTCTGAGGAAAGGCTGAGAGAGCTGGGACTCTTTAGCCTGGAGAAGAGAAGGCTGAGGGGAGACCTTATTCTTGCCTATAAGTATCTAAAGGGTGGGTTGGAGGAGGATGGAGGCAGACTCTTTTCCGTGGTTCCCAGTGATAGGACGAGGGGCAACGGGCACAAGCTGGAACGAAGGAAGTTCCATTCAAACAGAAGGAAAAACTTCTTTACGGTGAGGGTGACAGAGCACTGGCACAGGCTGCCCAGGGAGGTTGTGGAGTCCCCTTCTCTGGAGATGTTCAAGACCCGCCTGGATGCAGTCCTGAGTAATGTGCTCTAGGCATTCCTGCGTCAGCAGGGGAGTTGGACTAGGTGATCTCTAGAGGTCCCTTCCAACTCTGAAAATTCCGTGACTCCGTGATCTAGCTAGATCTGCCAGCAACTTTTTCTCCATCACTTTTGCCTTCTGGCAGAGGTAAAAGTGCTGTTAACACCCACCAAAGATATGCTGTGGTAATGTGCCGACAAACATAAGTCATAAATGTGATGAATGTTCTCCTGCCCAGTGCCAGTGACCTTGCGGTGATTTGGGAAAGACCTGGATGGTCATGATTCAGTGTCACCACGTTTTTTTACTCAGCCTGTCTGGGCTTCAGTGAGAGGCAGTGCCTGAGCTGGTTTTCTCACCAGCAGCCTTGTAGGCTGAGTTTCCCGCTGGACTAATTACTGTGAATTGTGGTGCTGCCATTGTCTCACCATAAATCATCCTGATAATGAGGCAGGTGAGTGCAGATACCAAACCTTTGGGCTCATGCAGCTTCGATGAGGATAAACCCATCAAAGGGTTGCGAAACACTGTGAAACTTGTTGTTACAAAGTTCCCGTGAAAGAAGCACATAATTAAAAACACTCCCCTGGAGAGAATATCATTTAATCTTCTTCACATAACCCACCACTAGGACAGAAAACACAACAAAAGAAGGGATCTGAATCACAGGGAAAGCAATATCATTTTTTGTTGTGTGATTTGCTGGAATTTCGAGTAATAATTTTACACTTGATATTGAATATAAGGTCAATTATTGAGGCTTGTAAGTGAAAATTGTCAAGTTGTATTTTAGCAAACATGACATTTCTGTTGTGCGTGCAAACCTCTTGGACTTTTGGTTTCCCATATGCTCTCCAGCCTCAAAAGCACAACACGGTTTCAGAGACACAATGGGGGACTAAAAGCATGATATTTTATTGAGGAACACAGAATTTATTAGACTCATTTAGATCGCGGTCCATTTGTTCCTGTATCTTCCCTCAAGCAATGAGTAAATTCCAGTATTTCAGAGGCAGGTGAAATTATAGTGAAAGAGGAGACATGGGAAATTTTCTTGATGAAAGTTGAAAAGTTTTCTTACTGATCTAGAACTCAGCTCTTGCTGTATGGAAACTCCAGAGAGACCTGTGAGCCCTACAATGAAAATTGGGTCAAGTTTTAACTAACCTCAGGATGAAAATTTAAGCTATATTTGGCCTAAAATGAAGGGACAACTCTGGCTTTTAAGGATGTGATATTGGTAATATTTATTAAACACATGATAGTAGTGTCTTGAGGCATTAGCCTTGGGCAAAGCCTCTTCAGTCTCTATACTGCGTGTAATAAATCACAGCTTCCCTTCTGAGTTCCAGTGTCCCATCGTATTTTCAGAAAAAAAAGAGGAAGAGTGAAGAAAAAGAAATATTATTTTCATCAAATCTTAGTTTCTCCTTGTCCATACTCCTTAAAAAAGATTTAAAAATAAAAGAAAGGGGGAATTTTAAAAGGTTGATTCTCTTAAATTTAGGTTTTTAGTGTCCGTCTTGGTGATGCAGACTAGGGAGTGCTGTGCTGCAAGCCGTAAATGCCACAACAGGGGTGGGATAGTCGTGAGTGCCATCCTCAGCATAGGTAAGCACTGGGTCAGGTTCGTTTTTCATTGCTTATCATGCTCGGACTGATGGTAGACGTGAGTTTAATCAGTTAAACCTCACCAGAAGGTAAAAAAGAGGCCACGTGGCTAGAAGTTTGTGGGAACAGGAATGTCCCATTTGAGTGGTTCACTCCTGCAAATCCAGAACTTGGCTTGGGACTGAGCCTGATCAAACCCAGATTTAGGATGACTGAAGGAAAACCTTGTTTCCTACCAGATGTTAAGCTCCTAACAGCTAGATTTCATAGAATCATGGAATGGTTTAGGTTGGAAGGGACCTTAAAAGTCATCTTGTTCCAATCCCCCTGCCACGGGTAGGGACACCTCCCTCTAGACCAGGTTGCTCAAAGCCCTGTCCAACCTGGCCTTGAACACCTCCAGGGATGGGGCAGTCACAGCTTCTCCGGGCAACCTGGGCCAGTGCCTCATCAGCCTCACAGTAAAGAATTTCTTTCTGAGATCCAATCTAAATCTCCCCTCTTCCAGTTGGAAGCCATCACCCGTCATCTTATCACTACATGCCCTTGTATAAAGTCCCTCTCCAGATTTCTTGTAGGCCCCCTTCAGATACTGGAAGGGGCTGTAAGGTCTCCCTGGAGCCTTGTCTTCTCCAGGCTGAACGACCCCAACACTCTCAGCCTGTCCTCATAGCAGAGGTGCTCCAACCCTCTGATCATCTTCATGGCCCTCCTCTGTGACAAATGCTTGATGGACTGTACTCATGAGTGATGACTTTATGACAGAAAGCTTCAGCTTCTGGGATTTTGGTCATGATGTGATTCTGATCCCATCTGAAAATCCTGGTTTGGTTTAGAGCAGCACAAGCGTCTCCAGGCGTCAGAACCAGCAGGGAGGGCTGGGACAAGTACCAGAGATCGCACTGCGGCTGTAGAGGGTATGTAAGAGATCTCAGTCCTGAATCTTTCCTGATCAACTGCCTATGTATTTCTCTAAACAGTCAAAGATAACAGTAGAGACCTCTTTCCAAATCGTTGTTGACCCACGAGAGAGTTTTCTATGACTCCTGGACCAGAATATTACACGATGTGGCTGAAGTTGCATGCCATTAGGATAGTAATGATGACTAAGGAACAGCTACGTTCTCCCTCAGTTTTGAGCTGTCTGTGCACAATCATGATGGAACAATAAGTTAAACATTTTTAGTTTTTGTTTTTTTTTTATTTTAAACCTCTGGACATATTCTTTGCAGACGTAGTAAGCATAAAAAGGAAGTTACAGTAATTCCGAATCTCCATTCAAACTTCTGCAGCTTTTCAACACATTAAGAATTTGGACCACGCACTTCATATGATCTGAGGGGTTTTTTTGATTAATGAATACATTCAGTTTTACCCATCTGATCTTTTATTCTTTCGAATATTTTTGAAATAAATTTGGGGGGAAAAAAACAAAACCCCCCAGAACCTGCTGAATACTTCTACAGACAGACAACTAAGAGAGAAGAAGCCTGAATCTCTCTGACTATACTCTTCTGCATCTGGGCTAGTCACCCTCAGTTTTTGTTATAGACAAAAGAGTCATATCCTAACGGTGTCTGTTCTATCTTCCTTATTTTAGATATTTACCTGGAGGCAGAAGAGCCTCTAGCCTTCCTCCATATGTTCCCAATGAAAGCCCGGGGCAACTAGGTCTTATGGAAATGATGGACGCAAAAGCCTATGGACTTCTCCAGGTGGCAGATCAATCCTTCTCTAGATTTGNTAATGATGACTAAGGAACAGCTACATTCTCCCTCAGTTTTGATCTGTCTGTGCACAATCAGGATGGAACAATAAGCTAAACATTTTTAGTTGTTTTTTTATTTTTATTTTAAACCTCTGGACATATTCTTTGCAGACGTGGTAAGCATAAAAAGGAAGTTACAGTAATTCCGAATCTCCATTCAAACTTCTGCAGCTTTTCAACACATTAAGAATTTGGACCACGCACTTCATATGATCTGAGGGTTTTTTTTGATTAATGAATACATTCAGTTTTACCCATCTGATCTTTTATTCTTTCGAATATTTTTGAAATAAATTTGGGGGGAAAAAAACAAAACCCCCCAGAACCTGCTGAATACTTCTACAGACAGACAACTAAGAGAGAAGAAGCCTGAATCTCTCTGACTATACTCTTCTGCATCTGGGCTAGTCACCCTCAGTTTTTGTTATAGACAAAAGAGTCATATCCTAACGGTGTCTGTTCTATCTTCCTTATTTTAGATATTTACCTGGAGGCAGAAGAGCCTCTAGCCTTCCTCCATATGTTCCCAATGAAAGCCCGGGGCAACTAGGTCTTATGGAAATGATGGACGCAAAAGCCTATGGACTTCTCCAGGTGGCAGATCAATCCTTCTCTAGATTTGTCTTTCATAGAATCACAGAATCATAGAATGGTTTAGGTTGGAACGAACCTGAAAGTTTATCTCATTCCAACCCCCCTGCCATGGTCAGGGACGCCTTCCACTAGACCAGGTTGCTCAAAGCCCCATCCAAGCTGGCCTTGAACACCGTCTCAGAGGAGTCTGTGGCAGTTCCGAAATGTCCCTGTAGCCCTTGAGATCCTGTGTGAGAAGCTCACGTAGAACAAGTGCTGCTAATTTATAATTTTGCAGCTGTGCCAGCCCTGATGCCATGAACACAAAGGGAGACAAATGTGAAAAACCATCTGCAGCAGCTGAAAAAGCAGGAGAAAGCTGTACAAAGCAAGACTAAAGGATCCCCATAGAAACTCGCGTCAGAGGAGATCTGCCCTTGGCAATGCGAGTCTTCTGTTGCGCTTCAGAGGAAACGTTCATTTCTGCCTATCCTACCTCAAAGGCAACTGGCGTCAGAGACAGCTGGAGGGAATACCTGAGTTTAGGGGACCCGTGGTCATACACAGATGGTGCCTTGAGCACATGGGGACACTTGGTCAAGATGTAACGCTGTCGTAAATGATGTAAACTACATTTCAGATTATTTGATTGGGAGGGAGTGCTGTGATTACCTACTCCGGCTTCTTGCCTGCAGAGAGAGGAAACAGAATTTTTCAGTGCTAATTTCTACTTCAAGGCTAATAGTCATGCTAATACGAAAGCTTAACTTTTAAATAAGAAAAATCTGCTATAACAAGGAAAAAAAGTTCTTGATTTAAGAGTTCCAGGGGTGGAGAATCCATCACAGCATTAGTTAAGCAGATTAAATACTTAATAGCACACTGTTACAAATGTATTCCTTAATTTCTTCTCTAAATTAGAGCTCTGCAAATAATTGATATTTTGGTTCACTGGGCAAATTACAAATAAAAAAGAAAGAAATTGATAACGAAAGAAAACATTTCGGCATGAATGAACTCTTCAATTTGTAAACTAAAACACTGCTATGAAGGTCTGAAAAATGTGCAGTCTAATTATAGGAGCACTGCAACTGTAGTAACGAGGGACTGGAGAGTGTGACTGATAAGCAGAAGACAATGGTCTAATGGGCACGATGTGCACAGCCCTTTGAAGACCAGCAAAAGCCTACGTGAGACATCTGTGGGATTGTGCAGAGGACAGGGACACGAAGTGTTTGAAAATGGTATTTAAAGGTGAAGAATATCCAGTGAACACGTGGTTCTGCTGGTGATTGAATTTGTCATGCATGCTTCGAGCATGGACAAGGCAACTAGCTGGCTGAAATGTACTCATCAGGAGATTGCCAGTAGTAAGAGAAAGCGTGATGCTAAAAGAGGAACCTAATCCTCTGGATGTGGACTGCTGGGCAGCTGGACCCTGCTGTGTGGTGGCTGGTTATGAGCACATGGTATTTGGCTTGCTGTCTCCTGTACTGCACCGAATGAGAAAAGTGGAGGACAAATCCAACCTTGAGTCAAGGTGTTCATTTAGAAGAGATCTAAGCTTAGGCTCGGAGAGATGATTACAAATAGAATCTGAAACACGCAACCATTTCCAGTGGGTGAAGCAGATCTTGAACAGAGCAGCCAACTTTACCTATTTATTTCTCTCTTTTTTTTAATTAAAAAAAAGAAAAGAAAAAGAAAACCGAGGATGTTTACATTTTGCAATGACTCTCCTATGATCCTACTATTTTTCCAAGATCAGTGAGGGTACATTTACCAGAGGGACTAGTAGAGGCTGCTAGTCCTTCATCCTTCCTTCTTTGATGATATTCAAGCTATGTGTGCTGCCACTTGTGTGGTAGCGAACACAAGCGCTGATGACTCTTTCCTTCTCCACCTGATGCCTCCAACATACGCATTTTGCCTGCATCATGCTCTGTAATATGAAACAGAACTATCACCTTTCTAGTCATAGTTCCAAAATGTTTGGCAAATATCATCCTTTTGAAGATTTTTAACCAATTCGTTTGTAATTTCAGCCAAGGAGAAAAAGAAGAACAAGTTCTTTCTACTATTCTGGGCCCTTCTGGTTTGTTTCTGAAGGTGTTATTCCTGTCTGACCCTCAAGTGAAGGAGCCTCAAGATTGCTTGCAGGTCACTGATGGTTATGTTGCTTTTCCCCTCCTGTTACTCCTTCCTTTTAAAATACAGCCCTTTAGACTCATTTATCTCTTTGGAAGCAGGCAGAAAGCAGGTGGAGAAAAACAATAAATGCAATGAATGGGAAAATCTCCAACAAACACACACAATAACTTTTCAACATGGTCAAACAATGCCATGACCAGGAATTTTGTTATACTCAGAAGTGACAACTTTAAAACCAAGCTCGGAAACCGAAACATTTCGTTCCTCCCAAGCCATTCCTCTACCAATGTTGTGGGTGTGTAATGGATGCCTTTTGGGCCAACAGGCCATAATTGAATGAAATACCTGTAAAAGAAATAGAGTGAAAAGTTATAACTTGAGCTGAAGGGTTAGAGATCCCCAGAAAAGATGATTAATATCTTGTATGGATGGAAAAAGGTAAGTAGCACACATTCACCAAAACCTGGCTATGTTTTCTAGGTGTGCCAGGCTGTGTAAAAGTTTGTGCTGCAACAAAAATTAAGACTTACATTATAATTAGCAGATAAGGAACCTAACAGTCACCAGCAATCCTCTCGACACCATCCCAGTTCTTTCAGCCACAGTAATATATTCATGGTTTACAAAAATAATTTAATTTACATTCCCATGTAGTGGATGTAGGATTTCTGAGATGACATTGCATTGTTTTATCTAATTTTGGGCATTCCTGGTTCTGAACAAGGGAGGATGATGAAGGAAGGAAAGTACTACTTCGACATAACTAAAAATTATGATGAAATCTGAAATCACAGCATTGTTGGAAGACGTCTGATGGGATGAGGAACAAAGAAAACTGGATATAGTCAGGTCAATCCCTTGCTCATTTTGCTGGGCTAACTGATCTACCAAGAGCTCCTCGTACCAAAATACAGCATGGTCCATCCAGGCAAACAGGTGTAAAGCCAGGGCCCGAATCAAGGGATGGGAGACATGGTGGAAACAAGGCTAAATCTCAGAAGGAGCAAAACAGTCAAAGATTTGCAGCACTTTTGCCCAGGGCAGAGCTACGGAGAACCACTTGGCCAGCTATTGAGAGAGGAGCAGAGAGCTCTGAAGCTCTGTCTACTGCTGGAAAGTGCAATTACGCAGTAACATCCCCTCCTCCAGCTCCTTCCTGGAGCTCACGTGGCAATTTGCTATTCCAGATGACCCTTCTTTCTGAACCCCCTTTCCCACGATGTGAGCAAACCCAGTCTGATCTCAACTCCTCTTCTTCAGAATAAGAAATATGGAGTTTTATTTGTGTTTCTAAGAAGCCTCTAGCTGGTTCCAAGGGACCACTTTTCTGGTTATTCCTAGGTATAGTTTGGGAACTGGGATGCTTTCTTTAGACTTTGTGTAGTTTCATGTGTGACCCTGAGGCAACTTCTGCAGCAGTTAACTGAGCCA
>VYXH01003522.1:207028-263808 GCA_013397275.1 Burhinus bistriatus | reverse complement strand
AAAAAAAAAAAAAAAAAAAGGGAAAAAAAAAAGCCAAAGAGGAAAAGGGAGACAGAGAGCCTGGGAAACCCAGTAACCTGCTGAAACATGCCAGAAGCTTTAGATTTTTCACGCTTTTGATGTTTATCTTGACATAGATTGGGTCCAATATTGCTAATTCGCAACAAGAACATTTTGTTTATTGGGAACATGCAGTGAATTATAATAGGAAGTTGACTGACAGTGGCTGAGAAATTGCAGAGCCTTGTGGATGATTTACTTTCATAGCTCAAAAACCTGTGGAGCTGAGTTTGGTATGGACATCCTCCAAACAATTCCTTGGTCAAGACTGGGAGGTCCCTGGGTAAAAATTTGAGGCTTACTGCTTTCCAGCACTTTATTTCTTCATGGGTCTCAAAGGAGGTCTAAAAGAATGGGCTTTTTACTCCATCTAGCCTTAAAATCTCTGGGCAGCTGAACTAAATGTCTGGGAAATCAGATAGTGGGTTACTATTTCCTGACTGCTGCCAGTTACCTACACAATAAAATGACCATGACCTGTGATGAGGTCCTGGGAAAAACAGGCAGATGCTCTGGTTATGTGTATCTCTGTGCATATCTCTGGCTGGGTGGGTCAGTCACCCAAATACATCTGTAATTCATACCGATAAGGCTAAGGAACAGGTCTACAGAAAATGTTATCAACATTATGCAACGATATTTAAGGGTTCTACCTAACCACACACCTTCTCTGGGGCTTCACAAAGACATTGTCAGAACCTACCAGAAGGTAGAAAATTGGTTCTAGGACAACTTATTTGTGTTGTCACATATAGTTATAAACGCTAAATTTGTGGATGTAAATTCAGTCACAGCCTGAGAAAATCATGGTAGGAAGAAGAGATACAGAGCACAGCTTAGAAGTCGGAGGTTTTGGTCAGTGTGTCTTTCTGCCCTTATCCTCCACATGATACCAAGTAAATACTAGAATTAAGCCAGAAGAACATGAAGAAAAAAGTCCCTGCTCCAGTCCCCCACAGTCCCCCCTCCAAACCTACAGCCTGCAGGACTAAGGAAAAAAGACTCGGTCCATCTCCTGCAGGCATTTTTTGCAGGACATTCTGCACTGGACAGACTGGCCAAGTGCCATGCCTTATCCAGCTTGATGACATCAGTAATTATAAGCAGGTTCTGTGTCCTACTTTCAAAGTCTGGATGCAATCAAATCACTCAGGTATCTTGATAGCCCTTGGGCAGATAACCTCAAAGGATCTGTGAGGACTAAGATACAAAGATATGCCTGATCATCTCCATTAGCATGGCTGGGACGCAACAAGGAGTTAACACACCCTGTGATTCTAGGATGGCGTTGGCACCTATTCGATACATTCAAAAGATATGTTTGACTGGTTGCATTAACTTCCAATCCTGTTCGTAAAATTCATCTTCTGTTTTGAAGATGATGTTTTGTTTGTAATCACATCCAAGAGCAAGGAAAAAGTAGAGGGTGAATTGGAGCAATTTGGTATGCATCTTCCATAGGCCATTCTTGGAATATGGAGGACCTGAAAAACAAGATGCGTATTGACCCTGGAACCAGAACAGAAGAAAAAACAAAACAACTGAAGAATAAGCCAATTAAAGATGACCTCTCTCAGCTGAGATTTGCATAGAGGGATGTCCCAGGAGACTGTGGAAACTGGCAGTAGAGTATGAGAATAAACCAGTTAAGAGACTACATTTTAGGAAAAAAAAAGGCACATTACATATTGAGCTAATCAGTTACCAAAATGGATATGGTGGTTGTCCAGTTTTGCTGTTGCCTCCTCTCACCACACAGAATGCAATACCAGCAGCCTAGACCAGTGAAATCACCACATGGATGCTTGTCCCTAGGATGACCTGCAAGGAGGTGATGCCCTATTTGAAACACGGCCAGGAAAGAAACAGAGGTCAGTACGCTCAGTTGGTGTGTGGTTTTACTCAGGGAATACACAAAAGCATCAAAAGACTCTGCTTATCTCATCCAGGCCGCTAAATGGGCAGTACTAAAGGAGTTTCAACCATTTTGAGAAGAGCTCAGCAGTCTACCAGGAAGTATTGATTACAGTAAACTACATCTCCTGAGAAGCTCGCTCAGTGCCAAGTCAATCATGAATGAGTTTATGAAGCTGTCTGCTCCGCTTCGGCTGCCCAAAATAGTCCTGCAGGGTTTCTCGGAAAGAAATGAAAGAGCAGGCCTGCTGTAATACCTAATGCATCTTTCCGACAAAGAAGAAATAAAATGTAGCTCTGGATTTACCATGTGAATTCTGCTGAAACCAAGGACTGAATGTGAAGCTGCCTAGAAGAACCCAGCCAGGAAGGGTAACCTAACCCAATCCATTTGTGGATCTGTCCTCCATATAAAGGGGACATCCACAACCCTCCTCTCTCAGTTAGATGGGTTATTGGTAGCTCATAAGACTAAAATCAGATGCTTGTGGGAGTATCTGAGAGCTTCGAATGCCACCAAGACTGGTGGTTCCCTCCACCAGGAGGCTTCACGTCCTGGTGCCCTGCGGCCAAACAATACCACAGTGGTACAGCAGCTGAACTCACCTCCCACTAGGGAAAGATTTAAGAAACACATGAGGAAATCAGGTGCCAAACTCTCCCTGATTTATATGCTGATTTGCAGTCTCTTTGAGATGAAGACATTATTTTATGATCAGGATTGGTCCATTCCAACTAAATGCAATCCCAATAACAACGGTCTCTCTTGCGCCAAAAAAAAAAAAAGAACTCAAAACAAAATAAAAAAAACACCTGGGTTTTATTATGAGGGGGGTTGTTTGCTTTCTTCCCTGTGACTGAGGTCTTTTATTTCTCCTCCTTTCATTCATCACCTCCCTTCACCTTTTTTTTTTTTTTTCTTTTAATATTCCAGAGCAGGAACAGGTAAATGGTTGCACTGTAATTGAATAATTCTTGACAGCTGTCATTCTGACTCAGTTAAGAGAAAGGTACAAAAATCCTTGTAGGTGTTTCAGCTGGCCATGGGAATCAAAATCTCAAAGGCCAAAAGGAATCAGCTCTGAGGAGTGGAGATTTGTAACTCTTCCCATTTGATCTGAATATATGAACGTGATAGTCCCGTGTGTATTCTCTAATGGTGAAAAGCACCTGGAGATAGAGGTCTCGGCAACACCCCAAAGAGACTTGCGTGGTGGCCAGGTTTTGTGGCTGCCCCTCTGCAAAGTGGTGCGCTTTGCCTGAATGATTTTTCTACCTCAAGAAAGTGTGGCAGCAATGACATTCAGACATTAATTCCCAATTGAAATTTGGATAATAATCATTTTGCCTGTCTTACCATCTTAGAGCAGCCTCTGGAGAACCTTTCCCATTTGCATAAGAAAGTGACTTTTTGGACAGATACTTTCAAAGTCCGACCCTTCCTACAGCAGGTATGTTCATATTTGAAAGCAAATACCCACATGACAAATAAGTTTTGACATACCTTTTCTGAGAAATTTAGTCTTTGACCATTATGACTGTGGGGTGTCCCTTAGGTGTGCTCAACATCACATGTCAAGAAAAAGAGTTGCTATATCCTTTCCTTTCCATAGCAATAGGACTAACACTATGTCCCCTTCCCTTCTTCAACTAACATTTTCTGCTTTCCCCACCAGATGAAGATGAGTTAATATAAAAATCACAGTCCCTATTTTAAACTGGTTCTGTGATGTGATCATCTGCTTAAACACTTCTCCTGTCAACTCTGGCAAACTCTTTGACTTTTTTTTGCTCGCCTTTCAGATCAGGCAGAGTGAGACGTTTGCATTTTCATGATGAGCAGCTTCTTACGGTCTGTGATTCTTTACAGGTTGTAATAATTGGATTCCAAACTCCATCTGAACATAAGGAAAAACTTTACTTTGACGATGGCAGACCACTGGAACAGGCTGCCCAGAGAGGTGGTGGAGTCCCTTTCTCTGGAGATATTGAAAACCCTCCTGGATGCGTTCCTGTCCAACCTGCTCTAGGTAACCCTGCTTTGGCAGGGGGCTTGAACCTCTGAAGGTTCCTTCCAACCCCTACCATTCTGTGTGATTCTATGATTCTGTCATCTTAAGGATGTTTTTCAACCTAAATAACTCTATAATCATGTCTTACCTGAGCTTCTGCATCTTCCTTTCTCTCGCTTGTCTTTTTCCCAGCCAAACCATTCTAGTCTGCCTACCCTTGAAGGCAGAAAAAAATTTAATCAGGTTTGTAGTGTATCTACCAAGGCTGATAAGGTTTGCTTTATAGCTTCTGGTCTTACAAAATAGTCTCCAAGTTGCAATCAAATCCTCTAAATTCACATGATTGCTTGAAGAAACCGAGGGAAGTGAAAGACGTTGGAAATATTTCAACTGACAAAGGAAACAATTGATAAATGGGCTTGTGCTCTTGCTTTATTGCAGAGCAATTATAAGAAGTGGGATCTACCGTACTGGCTTTAAACATGATAAGAGTGTGACAATTCATATACATGATTTGACTTGCAAGTGCAGTTGAAAGGAGTCTCACCTGAGGGATTTTCTTCTGTTCTGTCACCGAGTCCTTGCTCTGCCAACCAAGCAGCAAGATCTCATCTTGCTTTTATTTGGTAAATATTAAACTAAACCGCTCAGATATTTTATTTTCCCAGTCAAAGATTTGCAAACCCACAAGACAGGACTGGGAAGGCTCAGCCTGCCTATAGTGGTTTTGGATTCTGTTTCTGCATTAGACGTGCATCGCTCACTGTGCACAGTAATATGCTTCCCTCAGCTAGCTGCCATTCAAATGTTCTGGTGTGTACAGCATGTGCAAAGCAGCATGGTCTGACACAAGGGTCAACAACCTTCTCTGAGCGACATGCCAGACTATTTTTCTTTCATAAATTTCAGATGAGATGAGATGAGATGAGATGAGATGAGATGAGATGAGACGGAAAAAATGCAGCAGAGGCCAATGAATGCAAAATTATAAAGATATGGTTGGTCTACTGGTGGGTAGATCTTACTTTTCTGCAAAGCAGTGGCTTCATCCCTGGTAGTGTTCAAGGCCAGGTTGGACAGGGCTTTGAGCAACCTGGTCTAGTGGGAGATGTCCACGCCCATGCCAGGGGGGTTGGAACTAGATGATCTTTAAGGTCCCTTTCAACCCAAACCATTCTATGATTCTATGATTTTATGACTCTGTTGAGTTTGGAGGTCCATAGGAGCTACTGCAGATATCTGTTCAGATGCTGTGGCTGCCAGCCCAACATCAATTTTTGCTGTAGGCGGCAGCTATGCTTTATGAAGCTCTCCAGGGAGTGGTGTCACTATTGCCCAAACAAATTACGTGGCCTTATTCATATACCTACTGCCTCTAGCTTATGGACTCCAGTATGCCCTTTTCCATGGCTGGGCTTCCTCAGCAAGGGAACTATTTGTTTTTCTCCAAATCTGAGATTTCTGGAAAAAAAACAGAGAACAAACAAGGGTCCCCAAAGGTATGATCTAGTGCCTAGATCACCCCACTGGGATGTAAGTTTTCCCTCTAGGTCTCTGGCATGTACGACCTTCGGCAAGTCACACCATCTTCCTGGTGTAGTAAAAATGAAGGTAAGACATTACAGTGAAAAAAAGATTGTTTTCTGTGTTGCTCTACAAGAGTACATGCTGTATCCTTCTCTGCTGGAATTATTCTAACCCAGGGACATGAAGACCACACGTCTGTTTCAGTATGACAAATCTTACTTTGGTTTGAGAGTGATTATACTTTCTGGTTTTGTTTTCCCCATGGAGGACAGCTGGGGGCACTCACTAACTTCCTGTATGATGGAATTTTACAGGAATTCTGTCACTGGAGGTCCAATTGTCATGGTGTGGTCAATGGATACGAAAGTGATGGATGATCCACCACATGCATAAAAACCTTGTCAATACACTGATATGCAAAAATACCGGCTTCCTGCATCCATGTAATTTCTGCTCTTTGAAATTTGGAAACTAGCTTTTAATTTCTGAATACCAGTCACACAAAGGCAGGGTCATCTAGTAAAATGCCAGAAGACAATCCCATTGAGCATAAACTGGAACTTATCAAAGAAGGAGATGACAAAATCACCTTTGCCATACACCACAAACAAATGGACAAACAAGCGGACAAACAAAC
Source organism: Burhinus bistriatus (assembly GCA_013397275.1). Taxonomy (NCBI): domain Eukaryota; kingdom Metazoa; phylum Chordata; class Aves; order Charadriiformes; family Burhinidae; genus Burhinus; species Burhinus bistriatus. The sequence continues at coordinate 257,658 of VYXH01003522.1, read as the reverse complement.
AAAACCAACCAGAAAGAGAAACTCAGGTGTTTCTTCTGTTGAGAATGATCATAAGCAGTGAATTCTTCACATTTCTGTGACTAGATTTGAGCAGCAGAGACTGAAAGGAGAATGTAGGTTGATTTTGGAGAAGCGTTAGCATAGTGAATCAATTATTGAGGATTCTTTTGTAATAGTAGTGAGTGCTTTTTCCACCTTTAGATTTCAAAAGTGTTCAGCGCATATGAGAAAAAACAGCATTTTGAGAGGCTCACAATGGAATTTTAAACTGTGGTGCCCTGGATCTATCATTTGATCTTACAGTTCACATCCCTGTTGCATATCTCCATCAAATCCTTGAATAACTTCTGCTAATAAGAGAATATTGTTCTGTTATACTCTGTGATTCTTTTACTTCAGGTATTTTTTACCCCTGAAATAAGCATTAGGGAACCACGTTCCTTCTTGTCCTTAACTGTTTTTAACCACACTTCGAAGTCAGGTCAGGTACAGCCATCCTATTATCTTTCCCTGGTTCCAGAGTAATTGCATCTTATACTTCAATCTGTGTTTAACAGCATATCACAGATGAACTTGGAAATGTAAAACAGAATGCCCTTCTACTATAACAATTATTCTTTTGGCATTGATGGGTAGGGGCATTCAAGTTGCTAAACTGGCAAGCAGAGCCGATATAGATCTTGATCACAAAACACAGAGATTTAAAGCTGCTCATTTCTCACAGCGTTCAATCTCTACACCATGCACACACATAGAAATTAGGCTGATGTTGGCCACAATCTACAGAAGATCCATGCAAGCTCCTGGAGCTAATGGTGTAATGTGTAACATGGTGATGGACCATCCAAACATCCTAAGATTGTACTAGTCTGGTCATAAGGGCAAAAGAGTGTCAAGTAATCTCTGTACAGACAAATAATCCAATTAAAGAGATCTACAAAATGCTGCTAACGTACTCTGTGGTAGAAACAAGAACTTTTACTTCACGCATTCCAGATCCAAGAGGACCATAAAGCCATCTGCCTTACTTTTTCCTTTTTCTAGTGCTATTTTATGACACATTTTATTGCCCTGCATGTATTCCTTGATATTTACCTGATCTGATTCTGTATAAGTCAGTGTTGTCCATGGCAGTTTTCTTGGCAAACTCTTTTAGTCTCCATTACATTCTTTTTCTTCTCCCATACTTTCCTTTAAAGAAGGAGATCGCATGGCGATCCTCCGTTTAGTACTATTCATTCACCAAAGCAGCACATTTTGAGAAAAAGCATACTGCACAGATGTGGACAAGCAGGTTTCTCAGATCGTATCCTGCACACGGTTGAGCACAATTGCCACTCATCGCGCAATGGTGTTTGCCTATTCTTACTCATATTGAATTATCTCTTCCTAGTATCAACAGCATCTCTTCATCAATTCTAACGCCTTCTCCGATCATTTTTAAACTCGTCAAGACTAAGCAAGACTCAAATGGAGTTTGAAGGTGCACGCTGAACATACGCACTGAAAGTGCTTTGACATACTGAGATCTCAGCGTCACCTGCGTCGCATCCCTTGCCAGCAAACCCAGCCCAGACTGTATGTTTATTCATGGGCTTTGCCTCTCCACAGTTGGCTACTGGTTAGGTAATACTGTTTCTGCTTTCCATTTAGATTGCAGAACGTCTTCTTTTCAAGAAAAAAAAGCAGTAGCATTTTGAGACTGAGAAAATAGGATCTGGAGATGGCTGAAACATCCCAGATTCTGGACTTCGAAGTCTGTAAAGTGTGGTCTTTGGCACGCTTCTAGACATCACCATTTTCACATCACTACAGACAAGCTTTTCAGGAATAGAAATATTCACAGGTAAACAGGAAATACTTTTGCAGAGACATCAGCCAAGCCACTGCAAATGTCTATTGGCACAAACATCCCAAATTCACTTAAGTGAAGACTTTCACTAATATGTGGAGATATTTATTGCTTGCTCCAGTTTCAGATCTGAAGCAAAGGAAAGCAAAGACTGAGTATGACATTGCTTTGACCCTGACAGGTCACTTCAGAGGTGACCCCTCCTTCACATTGAGAGTCCTGATGCGGGTCCCGCTGAAATCGATGGAGAGCTTTCCATCCAATTAACTGCATTTTGTGGCAGACTCAAAAGTCTTTGTTACAAACAGGTCAGCCCTTGGCGATAGTGTTAATACACCTGGGCTAGCAGCCCAAAATTCCTGCTTTTTCTAATGTTGTACTGAAACGTTTTCCCTGCCGTAGTCAATGTATTCCTTACCTCAGTGATGCTCTAAGCCCCGCTGCATGGACCCACTATCCATAATATTGTACAGGTGCTCCTCTATATCACCATCTAAATTTCAGGTTCACCAGTCTGCTGTGGTCCTCACTGGGTAAGTCAATAGCATGAAAGTTCTCGTGCTTTTTAATGTAGTAGAAATTACGCCGATAGGTCTGGGAGGTTTGTTCTTGACAGTATCATCTTCCACAATGCCTGTGTAGGTTCAAATGGAGATGAGTGCACAAACAGCTTTTGCCTGTTTATTTTCTTTTGTCTAGAAGACAGGCTGGAGTCCTAGGTGGTTGCAGTTCATTTCAAAAGTCTGTGTATGCCTCAGTCACACCTTATATCTTCATCGTGCTTGTTTCTCTTGACCGGATGGTGTCTTTCAGGTGGTAGATCACGTCCAAAATACAAAGTTTGTTAGCCTTGCTCAGAGTTTCAAGGTAGTCAAGGTAGGCTCTGAGGGTGGTAGTGTCAGAAGCTGTGTAAGATGTTCTTGGGACATGTAAGGCAACTTCCCTCCAGTAGCGTTTTATGATGGTTTTTACATTGATTCCAAAACTTATTTGCTGTTCTTAAAACCCAGGATAAATTTTGTCTCTGGGAAAATACTCACTGCTCTTGAGACCTTGCTATGCTGCTGAGATTTCTTGAACTCAGTGTAGTTTCACCCTTCTCTGCATATGGCCAGGGCACCTATAAAGAGAAGATATAGATAAAACAATCAACTGTCAAAAGAATCTTTGTTTGGGGTTGGCACAATGACTTGGCTGAGTTCAGCTGGTTGCTGGCATGTCCTCCTATCGACCTGAGCCGTCATTTCCTTTGACTCACCTTGGACTTTGGCAATTGAAGCACTTCTATATATTAAGTGACAAGACTCTATGCAGCTATTTCTTTTTAAGTAGGAGTTCGACTGAGTGACCTTAATAGAAAACTGCCAACAAAAGCACAAAAAAGTTTAATTGAATTAAATCTAAATAATATGATCTTGAAATTTTAACACACACTTATCTATTGACATTGTCTTGCAGTTAGAATAAAAGAACAAAGTCCTTGTTCTGCTCTTCTGCAGAGCAGGCAAATTTATAATATACAGCCAAAAGAATCTGAAAGGCAAAGTCTTCATATAATCTTTTATCCAGTATTAGAAAGTGAACATCAAAGGTGCTGCTACTGAAGTGTGGAAACACCCATATTGCAGGGAGTTTGGAGTCCGGCAAGGTAGGGCACAGGGCACATGTTCTTTATTTTTTCCTTTACACAGGAGGGAGAAGTAATTTGGGTTTTTTGAAGGCTATGGGAAGCAGGCGATAAGAACAGAAGTCTCACTCTGCTGAGTACCCCCTCGAATATTGTAGCAACTCCAAATGCCCTCCTTGTTCAGACAGGGTATTGCATGATGTATGTGTGGTACAGCCTGCCTGAACCATTCTCAGTATTACATATGACAACCTTTAACCTTGCTCTTCAGTTGCAAACATCTCAACTCTCCAGTCTTCTCCGTGAGAGATGTGTGTCCCTCTTTTTACTCCTGTAGGATCATAAGATCTTAGGGAAGCCGGGTGAAGGTAAACTGTTCACCACCTCTTCTGCTAGAACCAGGTGAATAACCAAAATGACTGGAAGCTAGATTCAAAATAAACAAAAGGACAAGATTCTTAACAAAAGAAGCGGTCGCTGTGGTTTAACCCTAGCCAGCAGCTAAGTAGCACGTAGGTGCTCGCTCGCTCCCCCTCCGTGGGATGGGGGAGAGAATTGGAAGGGTAAAAGTCTGAAAACTGTTGAGTTGAGATAAAGACAGTTAAATAGGTAAAGCAAAAGCTGCACACAGAAGCAAAACAAAATAAGAAATTTATTCACTCCTTCCCATCAGCAGGCAGATGTTTAGCTCATTCCAGGCAAGCAAGGCATCATCACACGTTACTTGGGAAGACAAATGGCATCACTCTGAACACCTCTCCTTCCTCCTTCTTCTCCCAGCTTTTATTGCTGAACATGACATAGTAGGATATGGAATATCCCTTTGGCGAGTTGAGGTCAACTCTCCCAGCTATATCTGCTTCCACGTTCCTGTGAATGCCATCTACTCGCTGGTGGGTCACTGTGGGAAGCAGAAAAAGCTTAGATGCTGTGTAAGCAGTGTTCAGCAAGAATTAAAACATTGGTGAGTTACCAACACTGTTTTCATCACAAAAGCAAAACATAGCACAATGCAAGCTACTATGGAGAAAACTAACTCTGTCCCTGCCAAAACCAGTACAGCTGTGGATCTGAAGAGCTTCTTCAAGGGATTTGTTGCTTGCAAGATTGCAGTTTGGGTTCAAGCCATCATTTGAGGTTGCATGAACACTCAGAAAACATTTCTCTTGTGGATTAATAAATAGACAAGCTATAACACGTGCAGGTGTGGAACTGAGAATGGTTGGAGGATGGAAGAAAATTGAATATGTACCATCTCTGCCTGCTCTGTTCTTACTCTTTCCCAGACATCCTGATTTGACTGATGTTGGAGACAGGTTGCTGTGCTTGGTCGGAACCAGTTCCTCTGCCCTCATGTTCTCATGACTCCAACCCAGGCTGACAGAAACATACCTGTGTGAATACTGTTGCCCTGATGAGATAGTTGAAATGTATCCTTTTTTTGATGATTATTTTCAGTAGCAATTGCTGGGAGCTGCTATTTGTTAATACGCATATTCTCCCATGCAGTTGCTTCAGAGATGAGGAAGCTGGAAATCAAATAATAAAAGTTAACATGAAGGGATTATTAGAGTCCTTATAAGGACTTGGGGGAAATTATTATGCAAAGAGATCTTACTCTGAAAAAGTGTTAGAAATACTTCAGATTAGTTTGTCTGGATGATGAAAATAACTGATGTTAAAGGAATAGAGAGATATAATGACGTTAGAGAGAGATGAACCAATTTTTTAAAATTCCTCATGGAGCTGCAGCATTCCCAACTTCTTTCTGCCTTCTGCTCTGCTTTTGTTTTCATTTAAGATCTCAGACTTCACTAATAATGGAAAAATTGCTGAAGTTTTATTAAACAGTGGGGATCTCAGCTATCAGAACAGGGTCTGCTTACTCCCCATCTATAATTTCAGCCATTAGGTTTTGCATATTTTTTTGCCCTCTGTGCTTTTCTACAATCAGCTTTCCTTGCTTGCCTGTTTTCTTGTACACGGCTTGAGTAGTCATCTGTAACAGCCTCTGCTAATACTTGGCTATCAGGCTAAAACCATTTGCAAAGGGACATCCCTGGTTTCAGATGTAATCCTGGACTCCCTCATCTCCTGCTTCCATTTTTCACCTTTTCCACAGGGAAAAAACTGAACGGAGGAGGATAGAGCTCTCCTTCCCCCATTGGGATGTACCAAGAATGAGACACTTAACGGGGAAATCTTCTGGCCAGACAGATTCCCCTCATACTGATCTTCTAGTGGCATAAAAACAGAAGGAAAAATAAAGTAAAAATCTATTGCCACTCAGGTTATAACAGGATGAATCTCAAGCAGTTGTGTTTGAGCTGTTCCCTGGTCAGTACTATCTTACCTTCACAAACTGGAGGAGAAATGAAGACCAAAGTCAAGACTCCTACTAACTACAAGAAACATCAAGTTTTCTCACTATTACACCCAAATCTGCAACCCTGTAGGAGTGTTTTTTTACGGAGTTGGCTCAGTCAGGCATAATCTTTTAACCTTATTGAGTTCTCGGTCTTGCTGGATGCTGCTGCTGAACTCACTTTCCTTCTATTTTTTTTTTTTCTCTTTTTCTCCATGCTTTCTGGCTGAGCTCACCTCCTTTACCAACCTCCTAACACTTCCAGCTCGAGAGCAGAAGATTCACGTACACCCTTCCGCATCTGTACGTGCACATCTTTCCCATCACCAGGCATCGTAGACAATTACTTTCATGGGCAAACAATGTCCACCTTTAATCAATTTCCACTGAATTAATTCCTACAAGTGTTGTGTTATTAACAGGGAGGGAGATGAACAAAGGGGATGAAGACAGACAGAAAATCCCAGGACACCAATGCCTTGCTCTCAGAAGCAAACATAATTAATTGTAGTGGTTTAATTTCTGCACCTTCTGCTTGCTTCCATGTCAAAGCCCAGGTGCCTTAACTGGCATGTTAATTAGTTCTGCGTTAGCAAACGGCGACGCCACAATCGTTAAAGGTATAAAATTGCAAATACAAAATGCTGCTGCCCTGGGCCAGCCGACAATTACCTGCCGTATTTAAGCAGATCTATCAGTAATACAGAGATCTGAGGAGAATAAATGTCACGGGGTCCACTTGTTCCTTTGGGTTCATGTCATGACCTGATGTTGTGTCAGAACAACCTGAGGGGGACTTTCCCGTCACTGACTTGGCATTGATTTAACTTATGGCTGTTCCCTAACTCCGCGTAGACTTGGTGGGAGTGGAGGGAGCATGACCAATGTGTGTATATGAGAAGATTTACTTGTTTTTCAATTAGACTCCGTGGTCTGTCCCGTTTGATGGATTCACCTATTTCCCATTGAATCCTCTTCAGTATGTAGCAGATATGAAAAAGGGAAAGGCATTTCCGTAATTCCCTTTATCTTCATATCCTCACAAGTTGGAGAAATATCACTTTTGTTAGCAACTGGGGAACTGGGACAGCAACTTTTCAGGTTTTTTTGACACTGTTCCCACAAAAATTCCCTAACAAGGCAATGAACTTGTTTATTCTTGATACTGTCTGAAATATAAATCCATTGATCCTCCCTCACCTCACGCTAGAGGAGCCATTCACAGCAGCATCCTGTCCTAAACACAAATAAAGCAAAAAAAATTGTTTGGGATGACATTTACCAGCTGAATTTCACTTTAATTCAAGGACTGTAGACTGGCAAAAACCGAGAGCACCTACCACAATGTTAAAATACAATTTCCTAAAGTATGGGTTTAATTAGAAAAGCTGAACCGGCATACATGGTATGAAAAAGGAATCTTAACCAGTTCCCAAGTTTATGGGCAGAGTAAAATAAACTGAGACTCTTATTCACACTTTTTAATATCTCTGCTTTTCATGCAACCCACTGACCATTCTTCAAATAAAAATGTAATTGAAAAGGAGCAACTTCTTTCTATTTTCATGCTGAAGGTGGAATAAAAGCCATAGAAGTTTTAAGGCACCCTGTACTGAGACCCTACAGGCTTTTTTCATGGTGAACTCTCCCATCAGTATGGAAATGAAAACTTTAAATTCATTTTGTTTTCACAATGGGAAAAAGTCAGTCTCGTGGCATTGAGGCTTTATGAAGTATGCAGAAATTTACTAGCTGAAAGCAAAACAGGAATGATATTATATATGTTCCAAGGATAAAACATCCCCTTGGAAATGAGCAATTCAACCCTTTGAAAATCCAAGCAAGGGCAGGAGATATCATATGGAAATCTAACACTGTAGTAAAAAAATGAGAAAATGCTAGTGCCATCTATTGGCATGAAAATATAAAGGTGAAAAAGAAGCTGGGCTCATCCGCGTATATCCAAACAAGGATAGAGGAGGCTGTTTGTTTTAATCACATCAAGTTAAGGTATTTGTAAATATGCGGTTTTATGTTTAGTCTTTTTAATGATGTTGTATTTTGGGTAAATATGTTGACTTTAAAATTAATCACCGTTTTAATCAAGCTGCAGCAAAAGATGGGGAGTTGAATGTAATGGGAATTAAGAGTCATTGCTGAGTGGATAAATGCTGGCATACTGTCTAATGCTCTTAAGCAGGTTTGCAATGTCATCACAGACTCTATCCAGGCTAGTAAGCAGGTTTAAATATCCCACGGAATAAAAGGTGGAGGAATCTTTAGTTCCTAGATCTTTCCTGGCTTCTCTGATCAGCTGCAACTGGAAAATATTTTCATGCCTGGATCTGGACTGAAGCAAAGAGGGATTTCCATTTACAGAGAGTCGATAGGAGGCAACCAGCCAAGATGAGTATCTGACGTTCAAATTCAAAGTGAATTTTAGTATCAGGCCGGCTAGATTAGTATCAAATGATCCTCAAATTTTCAAATTCAAATTAATGTCTCTGCCTGCATTCCCTCTTTGTCAACGGGGCAAATCAGGCTCCAGGTACTTGGGTTGTCATTAGGCAACCCAGGGCTTTCCCAAGCCAGCATGAAGGGCCTTATTTACGGTGTGGGACCGTCGAGCTCTCTGCTGTTGAAACACCAACATGTGGACCTGCGCTGATAACGATCACCTCGAGATGGTAATGGGATGAAAGGCAATAAATGAATGAGGCACGTTACACTGAGGTCAGGCTTGCTAAAGGCAGGAGTACTTTTCCCGCCGGTGGACAGTATGTCTCTGGAGAGCAGGAGAATGGGGACAGAGAAGCATTCCTCAAGTTCACCTTCTTCCTTATACTACCAAAAGCAACACAGAGAAGCACACAGCCAGACCCTCTGAAGAAACAAAAACCTCTTTGAAGGAACACTAACGCCTGTAATGCGTATCCATGGTGGGATATCCCTGCAACTACTATGTTGTTTCAGGAATTATCATGTGTGCAAATAATTCCTTTCTGCAGAAAATTACAGTGCTTGATATCAAAATCCTTTGGTTTTGGAGTGTCGTGGTTTGGGCCAGATTGTCCCAATCCGGTGGAACGACAGATGCTCACTCTCTCTTGCTCCGCTCCCCAAGGGAGGCAAGAGAGAGAGAGAGAAAAAGAGAAATTAAATCCTCTGAGTCAAAAGTGCATTTTCTACAACTCTTCTGAACTGTTTACCCTAAAGGCACCCTTACAGATGGTGACAAGGTAACTTCTTGACTTTCTACTTGTTACGGCAAAAAGCTTCCAAATCTCCCACTCTGAGATGGACTTTACAGACTTTCAAATGGTCCAGATGTTCAAAGGTTTGTGTTCTCTCTTACATCAGCATTTTGCTTCATTTTGAGACAGGACCCTTACAGCTGCTTCTGCTGTCCCAGTGCCTGGGATGGAGAGAGATCAGCTTGCAATCCTTCGAAAAATCCTTCTAAAAATCACTCTTTACAGTTTCACAGCCTGGCTTGCCAAGACAAAGAAGAATTCGAAGGACATCTGCTTTTGTCCTGAATATTGCTGAAACTTTGGACAACAGCCAATACCCTGGGAAAAGCCTAGTTCTGAATTATCCCAAGGTGAGAAGGATGCTGCGCAACAGTGATGTGACATGGAAATGCAGCCTGGAACTTCTCGAAAACACCGTTTACCTTTCTAGACTGAGAGTTATATCTCCTGCCACCTCAGAAAATATTCATAAGCACGACAGGTCTTCCTCTGGGTGCTAGTATGGGGGTAATAAAGGCACCAAGGCAAAACCAAAGCTCTTTTGTGCTATGACATGGATTTCTACACCTTCATAACTCCGGTGCTTCTTGACTCAGTTTTCAAAAATCTCATACGCTTCTGAGTTCTGGATGAGCTCCCTATCTTGGAAAAGAATGGTTTCCATATAGAAATAGTAAACCAGCTTTTCAAGGTGGATTTACTTTTGACCCATGCTTTGCTTGTATCCTCCCTCTCCTCTCGCCGTTTTTTATTGCTATTTTCTTTCATTTCAGTATAAACAGTACTACATTTCAGTGTATAATAGAAAGTTAAATGTCTGATGCTGACACCACACCTCTCCCAAACTGAGGCAACATGGCAAAAATTCCCTTTCAGACTGTGTGTGTGCGCAGACTCACACGTGCACAATCAGAAAAAGAAGAGTTACCTCAGAAGATGGAGAAAATCAAAATATTCTTCAATCCTGATGTTGGAAAAACTGAAGGAATTGCTTCTCATCATTATTCTGAGGTGGTTGAAAGAATTTTCTCTACGTTAAAAGAATCCCATTCCAATGGAACTGTAGAATTTATTTTTAAGAATCAGTGTTTTACTGATGTAAAAGGCAGGGAAAGAAAAAAGGAAAAAAAAATTGTGATTTCCAGAACGTCTACCTTTTGTAGGTAAGTATAGAAAACTGCAAGTCACCTGTACTGGAGTCAGGAATGCATCTTTTACCATACAGATAAAGAATTGCCACAGGTTGGTCCCTAATATTTTCCTATCACACAGTTGTGGCAGGCATCAGCCTTTGATGCAAGTGTTTTCTTGAGAACCTCTTTGCACTGAATATACTCCAAGTCACTCTAGCACTGGTCTGACAGCATATATCCCTTCCAAGACTGCCACTATGGAGAATTATCTTCCTACCCATTGTCCTTCTTGACTGTAAGACTTCGCATTCATGCATGAGCACGTACTCTGTCCAGTGCTCCAATGGTTCTTGGCCACTTCAGTATCTTGGGAGTGTAATGTTAGTAAGAAACTTGATACATAAAAACGTGCTGTTCTTCTAATCTACTAAGGTTGGAGAGACATATGGGACAGGGCAGGACCTTCTCTACTCAGCCTGGTCCACAGGCTGCCCATAGCAGGTAGGTGACACGTTGGAGGGAAAGGGATGCCATCCAGGGGTACCTGGACAGGCTTGAGACGTGGGCTTGTGGAAACCTCGTGAAATTCAATAAGGCCAAGTGTAAGGTCCTACACATGGGCCAGGGCAATCTCATGCACAAATACAGGCTCGGCAGAGAGTAGTTTGAGAGCAGCCCTGAGGAGAAGAACTTGAGGGTGTTGGTGGATGAGAAGCTCAACAGGAGCTGGCCATGTGCGCTTGCAGCCCAGAAGGCCAACTGCATCCTGGGCTGCATGAAAAGCAGTGTGGCCAGCAGGTCGAGGGAGATGATTCTGTCCCTTTACTCTGCTCTCGTGAGACTCCACCTGGAATACTGTGTCCAGCTCTGGACGTCCCAACATAAGAAGGACGTGAACCAGTTTGAGCAAGTCCAGAGGAGGGTCACAAAGATGATGTTGTGGTTTGGGCCAGATTGGCCACTCAGGCAGAATGGAAGGTTATGTCCCACCTCTCTTTTCAAAGAGAGGAGGGATAGAGAGAAAGGGACTTATAAATCTAGAAGGAACTAAACTATTTCAATGAAATATTAATAATGAAATAATAAAAAGGACATAATGAAATATACACAAAACCGCATCAAGCTCCCAGGATGACGATCATGTCACCAGCAGGCACTGGGGAAGTCCCAGGCTGGACTCAGCAATGGACGGGAACTGGATTCTGGATCTGGATTCAGGATCAGGATCAAAGGCAGACAAACAAAGTCCTCCTCGGACACTGGCCATTGAAGAAAGAGATCTGACCCCTTTGATCCCTCAACTTTTATACTGAGCACGAGGCAGATGAGATGGAATACCCTGTTGGTCAGGTTTGGGTCACCCGGCCTGTCCGCTCCTCCTCGCAGGTGCGACCCCTCTACGCTTTCCCACTTCTGACCCTCCAATGGGGCAAATAACAAAGTCGTCTGGCTTTGGTTATTACGGCAATAAGGATAAGAGGCTTAACTAAAAAGTAAAATTATCAAAAAGAAAATTGGTTTTGTTTTCCCTCAAACCAGGACAAACGCACTCAGCCAGGCTCAACAATCTGTTGGGTGGCTGTATATTTATATCCAAGGAGCAACGCTCAGGCAGCAACGTCAATGCTAACGAACTCTCCACAAACCTTATTATCAGGCGATAACACTACAGTCCTCAGACCTGCACCAGTCCCACTGCAGGATTAAGCTGGTGGCTTTCAGTGTCTTCTCACTCACATCAGTCGCGTGTAGCAGAACAGAAATAAAGTGTTTCAGCCGACACAGAAATGTGGCCATCCCATAGAGATAAGCTGTGCCAGTCATTTGCTTTTTTATTGAGTGCCTTTTTCTGTTTGTGTGTGTGTGCACACGTGTTGATTTTGTGGTTTTTTTTGGTTTGGTTTTCTTCTTTTTTAATAAATTTTTTGTGTTACTTCACATGTGATGGCTGCTGTGAGTGCTCGGTCCCAGAGAGAGCACACCGTGACCTCACAAGACTTCCTCCTGCATAATACGCTCGTACAGATCCTAATTTTCTCACCGAACTTTTCTTTCATGTACTGCCTTTATAATTCTCTCTTTGCCTTCTTCTCTTTTCTCTTTCTGAAGAGGGATGTTGCACGTAAAATGTTGGTGCAAAACTCATTCAAGTCTGAAAAATGAGTTCTTCCATTCTGTCCCTTTGTTTATTCTGATGGAGGAAATTTGTCTTGAAACGAAGGAATGTAAAACAGGTTTCTTCCTCTGTCTTTTTCTTAAATATTAACTTATCCTGAGGGAAAATATCTTGCAAGATGGTCTCTTCTATCTCAGAATTAAAAAAAAAAATAAAGTTTATTCAATTTTGTGCTTCCTTTGGTCAAAGCTTATCACTGGAAGGAGAGTGGGAATACAGGGAACAAGTCCTGCAGGGACTTTTGGTAACCTTAAGGAAGAGATTTGCAACACATGCTCCTGAATCTTATCATAGTCATCTTTTCACTTCCACGGTGCACATGGCAGGTTACGGTGGCACACATTAGTCAATGCTGGGGAATCCCAGGTAATGATGGATCCTCTCAATATGAATGTCCTGTGTGGTTTTTAAATTGTAACGCAGTTTGATGATTATCTTCCTGTAGCCAGTTCTTAATAAATCAGAATAAAGGCCTGATTCTGACTTCAGCTAGCTTGATGTAGTCTTTAGTAGCTGAAAAACTAGGGCATTACTGGAGTTTTTTGGAGGAGTTATTCTGTAAGAACTTAGAAGTACAGAAGCATAGAAGCAGATATAAAGCTGAATATCGAGCTATAAGATATGTCTGACAGACAAGTACCTCTGAAATCAGCCAAGGTTTTCATCAAGAAGTCAGAAAACATAGTCCTTACCCAGCCTGCATGCTCTTTCAAACTTGGTCTGAAGCTCTAAAAACAATAAGCCTCTTCTCTATGTGTTTCATTCCTTGGATGAAAACCATTTCTAGTTTTCCCAGCACCTGCTGCAATATTATTAAAGGAAAAGTTTGTGAGATGAGCGTCTCCCTCACGTTGACAAACTTGCTAAGGGTGCACTCAATCCCACTGTCCATCTTGCCGACAAAGATGTCAAACAACACCTGTCCCAGTACTGACCCTTGAGGAATGCCACTTGTCACTGGTCGCCACTTGAACATCAAGCTGTTGACCATAACTTTTCAAGTGCAACTGTCCAGCCAGTTCCTTATCCATCAAGTGGTCCATCGGTCAAATCCATGTCCCTCCAATTTAGAGACAAGGATGTCATGTGGGACAGTGTCAAATGCTTTACATAAGTCCAGGTAGATAACATCAGCTGCTCTTTCCCTATCCACCAATGCTGTAACCCCGTCATAGAAGGCCACCAAATTTGTCAGACATGATTTGCCCTTAATGAAGCCACATTGGCTGTCAACAATCACCTCCTTATCTTCTGTGTGTCTTAGCAGATTTTCCGGGAGAATCTGCTCCATGATCTTGCTGGACACAGAGGTGAGACTGACTGGCCTGTAGTTCCCTAGGTCTTCCATTTTTCCCTTTTTGAAAATGGGGGTTATGTTTCCCGTTTTCCAGTTAATGGGCACTTCACCGGACTGCCACTTCTCAAATATGATGAATGGTGGCTTAGCGACTTCATCTGCCAGTTCTCTCATGACCTACGGATGTGTCCCATAGGTTTGTAGACCTTCAAGTTCCTCAGATGGCCTTGAACCTAGTCTTCTCCTACATTGGGCTGTTCCTCGTCCTTCTAGTACCTGCCTTTGCCTTCTGCGACCTGGGTGGTGTGGCTAGAGCCCTTTCCGGTGAAGTCTGAGGCAAAAAAGTAATTGAGTTTCTCAGCTTTCTCCATATCCCAAGTAACCACGTTTCCCGTTTTCTTCTGGAGAGGGCCCACATTTTCCCTAGTCTTGCTTTTATCACTGACGTAGCTATAGAAGCTTTTCTTGTTGCCTTTGATGTCCCTGGCCAGATTTAACTATACCTGAGCTTTAGCTTCCCTAACCTGACCAGACAATTTCTCCGTACTCCTTCCAGTAAGCCATTCTTGTTCTTAACTCTAGCCAATGTGTAAACTCTATGAACTAGTGAGATGTTTTGTCGGTGGACCCAAGCTGAGCCCTAAATGAACATTGCAACAAGGCTATATCCTTCTACAGGGTACAACCTTCTATGATGTGATAGACAGACGTAAGTACTTGTGCTGGTGAGTCCCAGAGAGCAAGGTGACAACGCATCCAGAGTCACTTCTGTACTGACAATGGAAAGCGAAAGATGAGCTATATTCCTCGTAACTTCAAGGGAAGTACATCCTTGGAAGGGTGTGGGTAATCAAGCCCAAATGAAGATCAGAAATAAATCAGACAACTCTAGGGCTGGGGTGTGGAGAAGGTCAGGCAGGCAGTGAGGGCAAATAAATATGGCAGGTATAAAAGTCCCTCTTTTACTCACTTTGATGCAAGACATCATTAAGTATTGCGTGCAAGTGCCCTCAGCATGCAAGTGTCAAGAGAAAGCCCACATATCATGTGTGTTCTGAGAGAGAGGGGAGAGAGAGAGAGAATTAACAGTGTTACCATGAATCTGGACCATGGTATGAAGGTGGTCCCACAAAGCATCTCCTGTGCACGGTAACTTCTCCTCTGGAAGGTGGGTGGTGTAAAGGGAGAGCTACAGACATGATGGAGCCATCCCTTGAAATGAGGAAAAGTACCTTGAGCCTGGCTGAATCTGTGTTGCCACTTTATTAAGCAAGACAGCTGCCCACTGGAACTGTGCATGAGTAGAGTTTCTTGAAGGTTTGTAGTCCCTTTTCTGCACCTATTCCCCCAGAACAGATTGCATATCTGGTGTGGTAAGAAAGGGGGCAGAAAATATTTAGATAATAGATGGTAAATGCTCTGGAGCAACGCAACTGTGACATATGGCCTCAAGTTGTGCTAGGGGAGGTTTAGATTGGATCTTAGGAAAAATTTCTTCATACAAAGGGTTGTCAAGTACTGGAACAGGCTGCCCAAGGAAGTGGTGGAGTCGCCATCCCTGGAGGTATTTAAAAGCCAGGTAGACGTGGTGCTGAGGGACATGGTTTAGTGGTGGTTTTGGCAGTGTTAGGTTGATAGTTGGACTCGATGTTCTTAAAAGTCTCTTCCAACCTAGGTGATTCTATGATTCTGTGGTTCTATATGCAGACGAGTATTTTGGGAAGTGCTTTTAGCATAAGTTCAGATTGCCAGACTCTGTGTTTGAAGAACCAGCTTTGTTGCAGCTCAGCTCTTTCTTGCCTCTGTTGTTTGGTGTCTTGGTCTCTCATGCTCTCCACCTCAGTCTGCCCTCCATCTCTTTGCCATCCACATTTGCACATCTCACTTACCATGGTCTCCACGCCTGGTGAGCACCTAAACAGGAATTATCGCTGAAGGCAGCTGGGATGCAGATTGCCAGTGTTTACACGCTGAAGGTTAAGTGACCTTTTGAAATCTGTGGACGTGAATTTTCTATCTCATTTCCTGTGGGAAAATATTTACATATTGTTCAATGGACTGAGCTTGCTGTTATCATGTTGCTACTGTGATTTAAAAAACATTACCAGGAAATAAAATAATAATAATAATAATAATAACAAACTCCTATGTTCCTCTGAATTGGAGCCTAAGAGATGAGCCGTGGGAGCCTAGGGCGCTAACATCAGAGTACAACATGAGAGCGTGCCGTGTGGCACTCACCTCCCACTCACGGGTACCCGTCTGCTGCCTGCTCCACCTCAGTTTGTGGTAATTTATCCATACATCTCTGGAAAATAAGATTAAACCTCTTAATAGCTTGTGAATACGTAGCTTTAAACAAGGCAGTTGATAGCTTTCTGAGGCAAAGAGGTTACTGGTAAAAAACAGTCCTTAATTTATGGATGAAGGAGAGATTTATAATGCATTTCTTGGTACAGAAATGGAGGTGGGAGAGAGGAAGGGAGGGTAACCTTTGCACTGTCTTCCCAGCACCGTAAAATTTCCTACCCTCACAGCACCAATATGGCCTGAACATCATCGTGTTTTTCCGTCCTATTCTTCACCCTGGTTTCTGTCAAACAGGAGACATAACACTGAAAGGGGGGAAAAGAAACTGCAAACATAGCACATTCAGTGACCCTCCATCTGCTGCTTTTGACAAGATCTCTCAGACTGGAGAGTCTTTGCCTGGTTGTACCAAGAGGTGAAAAGGAAAGAGTAGGAGGAGTTTTTCTGGATATACCGAGAAGGAATATGGCTTGCATTATTAGCTGGAATTTGAGATTAACATGTGAAACAGAGGCCTTGAAGGTAGAGAGATCTTCCAATGAGGTGGCTATAAAAACCACCAGTGGATGCTGACCTGTTTTGTTCAGTATCGTTTTGTCGTTTATTTGCTTTGTGCCCACCTGATAACGAGTTTGTGGTCATGTCTTTAAGGTAGGAGTATCTTTATGTTCCGCATTGTAAGTAAAAAGCTTTGTGAAATCCTGGAGCTGCAAAGTGCTGCTGTATTTTAGGTATCACATACCCATTTGTTAACTAGTAATTACTATATTTTTGGTATTTATTACTTGGTAGTACAATAAAACCCGAGTGATCTGGAGACTTTGAGACCATAGCACCATTCAGATGAGGGAAACCTGTGTTACAGCACTGAACGGTTGTTGCAGTTAGTATTACTTGATAGTGCGGTTTAGTTTATTTGTTCTTCCTGCTCCATGCAAAATGCATATTTTAGCATACACTAAAATAAAGCAAAAAGAAAGCAAAAGACGCCTTTATAGTACAGGCACCGAACACAACGTTTTGAGAAAGCAAGTTAATAATCTACAAAGTCATTCAGATGATTGAGTTTCAAAAAAAAGTGGGGTCCCGCTTGAGCAGGTCACATCTGCAGTAGATGAATCATAAATCACACGGATTTCCCCATATGTCAAGGCATAAATTGTTGCCATACAGGACTGAGCCTCCTGCTTCACCCAGCTGCTGTACTGCCTTGAGTATGAAACATGAGACGGGCCACAGTTGTCAGAGGCAGGTTTACGGGGTCTCCATGCTATGGCCCGTTTGGACTAGCCCCTGTGCCTCATAGCTTTTCATGTCTCCTGGTTGGGGGATGCTGCTTGAATCTGCTGAAAAGTAAGTAGATACCCTTCAGTTCCTGGAAACATTCAGCTTACTTTGCTTACACGCTTCGCCAAAACAAGGTGTACCCCCACCAACTGTCTCATCAGCTTCAACGTTCAGTCAAGGTGAGAACAGGGACCTCAAATAACTGTGATTAGTCCCTGAGGGCTGTTTGGTGGGATGCCTCTAGCTGCCAGTTGGGTTTGTTACCACCAGGCTCATTCCTTATATTTTCTGCCTGCTGGCTCACAACCCAAGGGTCAATCTGTCCAGAAGGATTATGTGTGAAAAATGGGGCCACAAATAGTCCAGAGAAGAGCTTGCTAATGTCCTCTCCTAGAGCTTCTGTGATTCCTGTGGTCCTCCCTGGTGACAAAGAATTGCCTCTCTCCTCTCCATCTACGGAATCCAAAGCTGACTCATATATGTAGAAAAAGAAGTAATAAAGTTCCTTCTTGAATTGGGCCCCATGACGCTCAAGTGGAAAGAGTAGGAACTACAAGAACCATCACAATTCCTGAAGGAGTCTGAAAAGCCCCCTTTGTCCTGCTTTTCACAGGCAAGCTTTCTTAAAAGGCAACATCCACATCTCTCACATGAATGAGACGGGGAAGGAAGTCAAGGGCATGTGATGAGCAGAAGTCAGGAGAAGAGGTTTTTTTCCTTTACATGTCACTAGGCTCAAGAAGGGAGAAGGTGTGCTTTCGACTTCCCGTTCAGCTCTGAACTAACTGAAGCGCCTGATCTCTATTCTTTCCCAACATTGAGCTCAGAAGGTTAAACTGTGAGTGCATGAAGGCATGGTAGGTGGGAGGATAAACCTCTTAGATCTGTGGTGGAAGCCAGCAATCGAAATCCTGCGTCAGGTTTATCCCTGGTCAACCCATCTGCAGCCAACAGGATTCCTGCAAGGACAAGAGAAGCCTCTTTTGTCCACAAGATCTTTCTGGGCCCTGAACATGGGGAAGGTAACCTTTTGTCAGCTGAAGGTAGTTCTGCAAGTAACTGTATGGTGAGTCCTACTTGGTCTGCCATTTAATTGTCCAAAGTTGCAGTCTTCAGCTGGTTCACACAGACTCTTTTACTCAAGCAAACAGAGAGATACATGCTTTTCCCTTTCCACAGCAGATAAATGCCTAATGTACATCAGTTCTTCACCTGGCTATTTCTCCAGTGACGCTTGAGTAGGCAGCACGAGACCCACCTAACTACTCATTTCAGGAGGCTATTTGAGAAACGCAAGTTATACACAGACCACGTTGTGTGCAGCCCCTTCCTTACGGCCAGACCTGGGAAGCATGATCCGTACCTCTAACGTTAGGCTGAAGAGCAAGACTTTAAGGGTGGGAATTTATTCAGTTTAAGAGGGTGCCCATCACACACAGAGCTTACATGCATGCAGCAAATCACTCCTTGTAGCTAATCAAGAGCAAATAGGTGGAGAAGATGGATTTTAGAGCATGGTTCATCTTATCCTGAAACAGATGGCTACTCTTGGATCAGCCAAAGGAAGCACACAGTGAATTGCTCTGACTGTTGACTTCATCTCCGTTGCCCGTGATGGGAACCTGATCAGCCGGCTTAGATGAAGACACCAGTGCTGTAGACACCTGAAGTTAAGTGTCTACATGGGGATCCTCCCCTGAACAGTCTCAGGACTTACACAACTGGTGGCATCTGCCCGAAAGAAGAGTGTAACCTAAAAGGGAGAAGACAGAGTGAAGGTGTACTGGGGAGATGCACAGTGTGCCTAAATCCAGGGCAGAGCTGTGGATGAACTCAGCGGCTCTCCTCCCCAGAGAAGTTGGAGTGGTGGAGGCTGGATGCGTTTAAGCTGCACTAAGTCTGGGTTTGTACCAGATATTCTGCCTAAACTCCAACAAATGAAAGCAGAAATAGCAGCACCGAAGAACAGCTTTTGGAGATTGCCCACATTTAAGACCTTTAATAAGATGAGGACCTATCCCGTGTATCATACCCAGTGAGTGACAACAGAGGCACAAGCAGAGCAATCAAAAGAGAAAATGATAAAGCCCATTCTTTATTTGTCAGTGCTCACAACTATTCCAAATTAAGCTAAGTCCCCACATTTGGGGCTTGACTTCTTCCTATTCAGAAAGGATGTTTAAACACTCGTTCATTTCTCATTGAAGGCAATGCAATACAGGTACCCACTTAAAGTTAAAAATAAGATTAAATGAGTATGTGGCACTTTGCACCTCTCCAGAGGAAATAAGTGGGGCAATCACCATTCCTGTTAGCAAACGCAACCATGCATCTTGCATGAGCTGAATGCCGCTGTCTCTTTCTTTCCGCCTTTGCAAGTATTGTGGAAGTATCTAAATAGGGCACAGGAGACTCTAAATAAGGCACAGGAAAAGTTTCACCTGAGGAAGGTTTGATGTAAATGGTCCCTTGTATTTTTCTTGGGCTAACTGTGGTGCTGCAGCCAAACCACCTGGAAGCTGAAGGCCATCTGCAGCTTTCTGACGAAGAAAGGCCAGAGCGGGGAGGCAATCCTGCCTGCAGGCTGATACCTTTCACCTGCTCCAGGGTCCAGAAAACGTCCAGCAGTTCAAAGTCCCCTCTTTGCTTTGGAGCCTTACCTGGGAGGGATAACAGTGAGGATCTTTAGCTTTCTGAAGCTCAAAGAGTTCTGTTCCCCTGGGCTATAACTGAACCCAGCAACAAACCGAAAGGCCATGTCTCCGTAAGCACGGTTTTGAAGCCTTGTGGAAAGAGGGGGGTTTGTTTTCCTTTGAGGAAAATGGGCCCATGGTGAGTAATAAGGGGAACAAGTAACTAATTCTCACAAAAATCATCCATTTTGAGAACATTTACGCTAAAGAATAATGACTTCCAATACGAAAAAGTCTCAAAAATTGGACTTAATATCCATTTCAAATTTAATGACAATGGCACAGGCAGGTTTTCTGTATCTGGCGGGCCAGGTATTAAGCAGTATTTGTAATCTGCTCAAAACCAATCTTTTCTTAAAGTCACTTTCCTCAAGGACCTGTAGCATGAAGGAAAAACATACGCAAAGCCTTTAGAGAAACGTGAAACGATGTTATACATGGCCCTCCACAAAATGTAACCTCCTTTTTTCTTGTAGTGACCATTTGCTTTTATTTCCTATAAAAAAAGTCTTTGTCTGCAGACTGTTAAAATGTTTTTTTTTCCCCCAAAAAACTGGCCAAGAGACCACACTGGGCTCAAAGAATTCCCCAAGATGAAACCAACAACCCAATGCCTCTTAGTGCTGTGCCAACTCTAAAAATCCCTCAAGGAAAAGACAAGTATAATCTAATAGTTATTTTGGGGAAATCATTTGACTTCTCTGGGGATTCTGCCTTTCATGGTGGATCTCTGGGATGCTCAGCTCTCCACAGCAGGAAACCCTTTACTTTGCGGGCTTTGCGGTTCAGGTCTGTTGCCTGAGCTCAAGAGGGACTTATCTACAGCTTAGACCAACCTCACGAGCTAATGAGGGCAGCAGTGCTGATGGAGATACCCGTGACAACTTACATGAACTCCTGTTTCTGCCCATGGTCTGCCATGAGAAGATCTGCTTTGTGACTCACTTTCTCTCTCTTTTAAATAGAATAGTTCAGTCCAGGTTCTCCTGATCAAAGACTGACAAAAACTTGCAAGAGTCCAGTCTAAACTCTCAGTATAATTATTTTAGGAAGTGAAGTGTTCTCTGCCACTCACTCTGTTGCCAGCTTCCTTATCCCTTCCTGGTGTATGTTGCTGGAAAGACAAATTGATTTTAGCTCCCCTGTTCAAGATTCAGGCGGAGACAGTAGTTGACAAGGAGCTAATTAGACTTTCCAAGGTGAACACAACGAAGTCAGTGGAGGAGAAGAGAGACGACGGTCTATTCTGAATGACAGCTTGAAGTGACAAGACAACTGAATAGGGAAAGGCTGCAGCACTTTCTTATTGTCCACAAATTGTTCTCTCGTCTAATCCTTCAATATTCCAGAGCTGAGTTCGGAAAGTTACTGTCAGTTAAACCACACCTTGGCGATGCGTTAAATTGCAAATACTGCTGATGGCTGTGCAAATCAAACTTTATAGCAGATAGAAACATAGCTATCTGGGATGAGCAATCATTAAGTATCTCAGGAAACAAAACATGTCCTCTCAAGGCTGAATTTCGAAGAGGGCAGCGTCTGTAAAGCAGTCAAAGTAAGAGGTATGGGGGATTGTGGGATCCTAACTTGAAGGAAACCAATAAACATTTTCAATCCCTGCACCAGTCTTAACACAATGCACTGAGATTTTGGAGAGATGTATTTGTTTACCAGTAATTTTCCTCATCTCTTCTGAACATTCAGACAACTGGGGAATAAAACTCAGGAAAAAACTGATGAGGTAAAATCTCCACTTTCTCCCAAGATGATTTGTGGAGAAATATAAAAAGGCTTCCATGAATATGGTCAGAACAAAAAACAATTTGTCTTTGAAAGATTTTCCCAAATCTATTGTCAATATCAGAGTAAGGACACCTGGGCTCATTTCCCAGTTCAGATCATTGCACCTCGATGGCTGGATGTCGCCTTTTCCTCCCTACTCTGAGATGGAGAAAACAGTTCCTATCAGTTCCTACCCCATAGGCACAAACTGAAAAGGTGTTGTAGGATAAAGTCTGTATCATTGACTTCTCAGTTCTGAATAATGGTGTAGCAGGTGTCACCTGGTGATTGTACTGTCTTCCAAGATCTTTTTATTCAAAAGTATTTTTTGATGTTTAAAGAAACTTCTCTGTGACTACTAGGTTAGACAAGGTTCTGAGGAAAGGGAACCCATGAGCAACGGGAAACATTTATTTCATAAAGCTGAATCATTCTGTGGAAAGGCTTTATTAATATTGGATCGCAATCCTTGAAAAAGAGAAGTATCTGTATCTCTGTTCCAGGCCTGTACATTCATATACACAGAACAATTACAATTAAAAATACACTCAGGCTCATGGCATCAGCTTGTCTTCCACTACGACCCGAGCTCTAAGGCACTGAAATGAAGTTTTACTAATAGATAATACAGGCAAAGACACAAAAACTAAAATGACAATCCAAAGATTAATTCCACACATATTTAGTTCATTTAGCTTCATAAGGAGACAGCTGAAGAGGCACATGTATCTAATTTCCCTGGGAACATAAGAATCTTAGCCAAGTTTTTTGACCCTGTTAGAAAGCTGATCCAAACTTGTGGTTTGACCCAGTGGAGGAAGAATGATGCCTGCATGAAACTGGATTCTGATCCCTTGAAATATAGATCAGTTTGTTCCTGGGGATCAATACTGTATTCATTTCAATCCTTCATTTTAAAGTTGTTTTTCTGCAAGATAACCCAGTTTGAATTGCACAAAAGCAATGGTCAAAATTTATTTAGGTCAAAACAATGCAGCCTACGACTCAGGAGATATTTAGTGCTAGATCTCAGTGAGGAGTGGTCATTTTGAACTTTAGCATATGTAGATATGATATTTTTTATGCCTCTCCACCTCTAGAATTAGTTTTCAGCCTTTGAAATGCCTCAGGGCTATTTAGACAAATGAACAAAGTTTTGAAGTTACACCAGTCTTGCTCGTGTTAGGTTTGGAGGTGGTGGTAGGAGGAGACAATACTGCATCAAACTTAAAAGGGCATTTTGCTGGGAAAAAGATTCACCGAGGAGCTCCTGAGACAGCCAGGATCCATGTGAACCCAGATGTGGGTTATCCCCCCCAAATACTCCCTTCCTACACCCCATGTTCTTCCTTTCATGCTCCACACTGGTTCTGAAATCCTCAAAGGCACTTTCCAAGTAACTGCACCAAAACCCGGTGAATTTTTTTCAAAACCAACACTCTTCCTTGGGGAACACATTGGCTTTGGCAGGATCTTTTTATGTTGCTATTTTATTCTTCTTCTGTGTCAGAAAGCATGGGTGAGGATTTCACTCCTTAAAAAATAGACCTGAATCCACCTGCTGAATTTGCCTCTTTCTTCCCCTAACTCAGCAATTCGAGGCCAATGGTTCAAATTCCCCTGTTTCTATTCCTTTCCCCTGCCCTTGGCTTGGCTCCTATCCTCCTGAAAGCCACTGAGCTCCCTGCCCACCACACTGTGTATCATCAGGCATGAAATGAGATGGCTGTAATATGGTCCTGGCGTTCCTCCCATCTCCTGACATCCACCCAGTTCAGGACTCCCATTTGGTTCATGTTTCCTCTTGTTCAAACCAGCAGTGAACTCAGTACCTTCTGCTAGCTCTTCCCTGCTAGCTGGAATAACCCCAGTCTTTCTTTCTTTCGTGCCTCACTGCCGTTTTCACACCCTCTCAGTTTCTCATTTGCTTTTGTTCTCAGTAATTTCCCGCCTAAGTTTTATTATTTTACAAATCCTCACCTTGTTATGTCTGGTTTGGTACCTTGCTCACATAATAACATTTTATGTTTAGATACTTCCACGCAACCCTGCGGTGTACAGAGTGTTACTTTCTTTTTTTTTTATCCACAAAGAAGTGTGATGGTCTCTGGGATAGGATGGGATCATCACCTTGCGGTAATAGTAGTTTAGGAAAAGAAAGAAATACTGGGGAAAACTGTATTGCTGGTTTTGGAGGAAGTTATGGACTGAATTTTTTGCGGGAAATGAAGTACACTGTGTGTTCATGGTGTGGCACTTTTTAACCAGCCCTATGTGAAAGACGGTATTAACCGGTTGTCTCCTGGCCTGAATCCAGAAATAGTTTGTTGCAAAATAGTTTAGGATAATGTCTCTGTGGAATGGACCTTTGGTCAAGGTCTTTCACCTCCAGCAGGACTTTGTTTTGAGCCCTTCCTGCTGGAGAACACCTCCATCCAGTGTTGGTCTAGCCCAACTCCAACGCATCACAAGTCCCAGGCAGTCGTGTCCTGGGCTGAGGTGACCACCAACTAGCTCACTTGCTTTCCTGAAGTGGATGGTATGAGATCTGAGAACCTTGATGGCATATGCTGCAAAATACTTTGCTATAATTTGCTCTGAGGATAGTGACAGTCTCTTTCCTCTTTCACCCCTTAGGTCTTATTTCTGAATTAGCTATTGCCGTGAAAGGTCCTGGAGATCTACCCATTGCTGTGCCACCAAGATTTTCTAGAAACAAAGCGTGCTTTTATTCATCTGAGGTGGTAACTAAAAGGTCACATCTGGGTAATATTTCTTTGTAACTAAGACCACGAGTTCCCTGAATCATCCTGTTTGCCCTTATATGTGCACTTGAGCAATCTCTAGTGTCTTTCCCCTATTCACAACAAAAACCTTTACTTTTCAACACAGAAGCTCCTGGAATCCTCAAATAATGCCTTTATCACTCCCAAAACATATCATAGCCAAATGAACAAACCAGCCAGCTTAAGGAAGAATTTAATGGAAAATCATGCTGTGAGACTTTTGATGCCCTGATGTGCCCAACTTGTCTGTTGGTCTTCACGGTAGTTGTCCCTGTGGCACTGAAGCACAGGTTGTAAATAGTTTGGAATCAAAGTTTGACCCCCAAAGTGTCATTTTCCCACAGGAAAGTCCATTTGATATGTTTCAATCCCCCCCCAGACAGTTTTATCCCCTGTGCACGCTTCTGCCACTTCACCTGCCAGATTGGATTTGCACATTGGTTTGCAAATTACCTGTTTATTCTTTAAAAAACCTGAGCAAATATGCCTGAGCTTTTCCTTGTCTCCTGACAAAGAAAGGTAGGAGCGTTCAACAACTGGCACAGAACCCATGTCCTCTGGTCGTGTCTACTCATTCGTTCTCATTTGGGCCAAATGAAAAGAAGAAGGAGAAGTTTCCGAAATCCTCATCTTTGTCCACAACAGTACATCACCCTTATCCTTGAACTGGCTGTTGTAGTATTTCTGTTCTGTATTGTCATTCCTTGACTATTTCACTGCTACAAGGGAGTTTGCCTCTTAACTATCAAAAAGTAGAGAGACAACATCTTTATTCACGCTGATCCTCAGTGCCCACAAAGCAACAACCATGGTAAATCAAGCCCAGAGTAGACAAGCATTCAGGCTGCCTGGTCCTCAGGAGGTAAGGGTCCTCATCTCATCACCAGTCTCACAGGTGACCCAGCCCTTAGGATCCAGCAGCCCCAGCAGAGAGCTATTGAATCTTATTTCTGCGGTGTGTGCCAGGGAAATACAAACAGAGGATGTCTGGCCGGTCGCCAGCCCACCTCAGATGACAGGACACATATGGAACCGAGGGTGACCATACTGAACGCTGCAGCATAGCTGCTCTCCCTAATTGCACCATCTGTGCAAGTGCCTTGCAAGCCTGAGTACGCTCGTTCCTTTGCTCACTGTCAGTTTTTTGAGCTCTTCTTGGACAACTTGAGGAGCTGTTCTGGTCCAAACGTACCTGTAAGACTCGTAAGGCTGGAAGCACACGGCTTGGATTGGTGCACAGCCTGGAGTTGACAACCAGGATACAGAGGACTGTGTAGCTGAACTGGTTGCCCCCTAGATTTCTATCACATACCCATGAAGGGAGAGGTTGGGGATGCGATTTCAGGCACTTATCCGGGTCCTGTCAATCCAGAGGGTAGAAAGGTGAGTGAAGAGGTCAAGTGGCCTTGCTCACTTCATTGTGTCTTGATGCTCTCCACAGGCTTAACAGGGTGTCTGTGTATTTGTTTGCCTCAGGGAGTTTTCGTTTTCCCCTCACAACCCTATAAATTAAGTTCATAGAGAACCACAAAAGATGCCATCTAACCACGGGCCTTTTCAAGGGGGAGAGAATGTTTTTGCTGGAGTCCTGTTTCTACATCTTTCCTCTTTCTTTGAAGAAATGTTCAGGGCAACAGCCCTATAGCTTGTGTAGGCCTGGAGCTTCACAGAGCTTCTGAGAACCCACCCCATCCTCACCAGCCCTGAGACCCAGCAGAACTGATGACCTCTGCAAAAGGGTTTTCTTCCCTTAATCCCTACAGAGGACATAAGGGGACAGTATTTGACCCACTCTATTAAACAAGGCAGTAGTACTACATCTAGATGTACATAAGTCAAGCCTTTTCTTTCCTCACTCATATTGGATAACAACAATCACCAACTAGTGTCCTTGTATTTGTCTTCAGACTGCAGCTCCTTACTCTGCAGAATTCATTCCCCAGTCTCCCATGGCCTCTTATTCATTGTGAGAGGACAGAATAACTCCTTGTGTTAATGCAGAAAACTGGTTGGAGAAGAGATGCAACTTCCTTATGCTATATTTAAAATGATCTGGAACCACACAGTGCCTGTACCCAGGCATCAGAGTACATGGGAGCTACAGTCGCTCATACACATGAAAAAAGCAAGGCAATATCATGCCCAAGATGCTCCCAAACTTGCTGTATATCTGGTTCTGTCCCTTAAGGTCTAAGGCACACCTGGACTTTCTCCACGTTTCAGATCCGATTATTATTTCCCAGTCCTGCACAACCTCCTTTCTCCTTAAGTGCGGCACTCCACATGGTGGACATTTGCAGTTTCATTTCTAACTGCACTCACCAGCTTTAAATGTCTGCCCTTCATGACTTGTAAAAATGTCTTTGTGGTCTTTCTACCTCCTTCAGATATCTCTTTTTCTTTCAGCTCTTCACTACCAGGAATGGATTTCCCTTTCTCGTCTTCTACTTCTTAGTATCTTTCACCGGTCTCCTATTCTGAGCTCAAGCTCCTACTGACTTGCAATTCCCATGGCTGCTCATGCTGTAAGTAACATCCTTGTACCAGTCTGCGCAGACACCTATAACTGCTTTGGTTATACCCTCTGGAATACTAACCTTTGTTTTCTTTAATATCTCTGAAGACCCAAGAGATTGCAAGGCTTACAGCATCTCCTCAACTTTACACTATGGACCTTGGAAAGGACTTTTCCTGATAATAAACTCTTCTAATCACAGGGTTAAATGCAGGATTATTGGTCACACACAATAGCCACAGCAGGGAATATCGTATATCATGTATATTTAATTATCTCTGTTGAATGAATGCAGAATGAACCAAAAGCCTCTATCACAAAAACTTTTCAAACCAGCTCCGCAACAGAAAAGATGACAGATGCTGGTAGATGGCTAGAGAGCACAATAATAAACCAAGCATATTGGTCAGCCATGAACCACTCTTCCAAGCCCATCAGCTGCTAGTACTGCTGGCAAGTCCCCTTCCCCGTGGGGAAGAATGAACTCTCCTCTTCCAATTTCATACGCTTGAAAAAGCTCAAACAGAGGCTGAACTTTGATGTATAATTCTCCGTGTTTCCAAGTCACTTTTTATTCAAGGTCCCATCAAAGACAAGTAGTTTTGGGGGAAATGTATTTTAAAAGATGCTTTAATACGCTTCGCTAGGAAGCTGCCTAAGGCACACTGTGAAGGGAGCAACCGCAACGCTCATTTTAAGATGCAAACTAGGGAATATTTACTAGCTGTAACAAGCTGTCAATGCCAAGGTGACACCTGTCTGTTTTGTTCCAACATGATACTCCTCGAGTTTCCTTGGTTGCACCTTCACATCACAACTACTCCCTGAAAATGTCAGGTATCCTCCTTTGTTAAAGCTGTGTTATTCAAAAATTTATTGAAATGTTCATATTGTTTACAGAGAGTCCTTTGCCGGATTTTATTCCCGTAAAGAAAGACTTCTGCTCATAGCAAACCTTAGGTCTGCCTTGGTACAGACCTGAAGGAATCCACCTAAGATTTTTAGACATCTACAAAGCTCCAAGCCAGCTGGTCCTGCTAAGTAACAAATTCACAAATATTTAGATGGAAGACTGATAGACCCTGCTGTCCATTTTGTAAGGCAGTTCGGCTTGTTGCATTCATCGCTTAATCCTAATACATTTTTGTTACAGTTCAGTGTAAATAACTTGAGAAACCCTTATGACTTGCACGGAGCTCACCAGGAGAAGAGACTGCAGTTTGGATCAGTCTGGGGAGGCATCAGTCTGCTCACTGCCAAAGGGAGACTCTTGAAGAAGCGCCATAAATAGTTGCTTTCATGAAGAAGTTTGGTTTCACAAGAGCAGAAAACCAGCATGAACTGCACAATCACAGAATCACAGAATCACCGGGGTTGGAAGGGACCTCTGGAGATCATCTAGTCCAACCCCTCTGCCAGAGCAGGGACACCTGGGGCAGGTTGCACAGGATGGCATCCAGGCAGGTTTGGAATGTCTCCAGAGTCGGGAACTCCACCACCTCTCTGGGCAGCCTGTTCCACTGCTCTGCCACCCTCAAAGCAAAGAAGTTCCTCCTCATGTTTAGATGGAACTTCCTATGGTCAAGTTTGTGCCCGTTATCTCTTGTCCTATCACTGGGCACCACTGCAAAAAGACTGGTGCCATCCTCCGGCACAAACCACTAGTGTCTCTAGCCAGTGGCAGAACTCACAATGTGAGATCTCAATTTTTACTTCAATGTTAGAAATATATTTCATCTCCCTGGGGCCATCCCGCTGCTTTCGCTTCAGGCCATTCCCCTTGATGGTGCTCACCTCCAGAACTCCTGGCTCCTAGGAGTTAGGAGGACCAGAGCTGCAAAATCTGTTCAAACTTATCCACGCGTTGTCTCTCTGCTGGCTTGAAGCTTGCTCCCCACGTTCAAGTCAGATCAAGTTCCAGCTGTCTGTAGGGTATCTACTTAGCTCCACTCCTCTTACTAGACTGTCTCCTCCCTATCCTGGAAGGGTAACATCTGCAAAAACATGTAAATCCAATTGGATTTTAGGGGAAGGTTAAAAGGATTTGGAGCACCTCAAGTCAGTAGGAGCAAGACAACAAATGCTGAGAAAGATTACTTTCGAGAACAGGAATTGAAGGTTTTCAAGTCATGCTATTAGTCCATCTTTCTTGTTTCCAGTAGACAAGTGACACCTGAAAAGAAATTCATGTTTTTCAAATAGATTTTGCTTCATTTAGCACCCTTGGAATCTCTTCTTTTGGCTGGGACTACCAGAATAAACTTTGTAACTCCGTTTTCAAATGCTGCTATTAGCCACGTGATGAATTTGGCCAAATTAACCAAAACTTTCTCCCATTTAAACCAAGACTGCTAGTGCCTTCATCTCTCCATGCAATATTGCAGGTGTGGAGATAGAGGGAGAAGGAATCTAACGACACATCGGTCACTAAAGTTTTGGAGGACAATGCAGTTTAGGCACTGTTAGGAGCGCGGTATTACAAACCTCAACATGCACTGACGATCCAACAGTGGACTGTCATTTTAAAGCAATTCAATAAAATTTGATCAGCTGTTCCTTTCCCGAGCTTCTGTCTCAGCATCCTATTCAGACCAGCCCAAGTACATATCATGTTTCTGTGAAAGCAGCCCAAAACACTTCTCCCTCCTCATGTCTTCTCATTTTCTGGTGCAGGAGATGGCAGCTATACGGCTGCATTCCTCGCAAAAAGGTTTTGGAACAAGATAACCACTAAATCAACAGGTTTTTAGCACACCTGCAGATGGAACAGCTCCAGCTATTGGCATCTGCAATTATTTAATGAAGCAAGGAGTTTCTATCGATTTTGTGACTCCAGATGGAAATTAGAAGGCCTGTTATAATTAGCCCTAAACTCTCCTATTTGTTATTGAAAACAGCCGCACTGGTGAGAATCTCTGTGGTTGGAAATGATGGTGCGGCTGCCGCCTTGCACTCTGTGTGTTGATAATTCAGATTCAAATCGACATCAGGGTAACAGGGTGGGGTAGAGGGATCACTTTTTTTCTCTGCCAAATGCTTTTATGACAGGAGCAGATGCCTCATGTGTGGAAATATTAACTGCTTATAGCACGGCAACACACGTGTGAGAGACGCAGGGCTATAAAACTGGTGCAAGTGACGATTCCAAGGGACCATAGTTAGATCCCTCGGAGAATTTAAAAGATACTCAAAAAAGATACAGGCCTTTCCATGGTCTCTGCTGCATGACCTGGCCTGGAAGACCGAAACACTTTATAATACTGACAGGGATGGATGCTAGAGAGCAGCCCAAACCTGCATCCCAAATGGCTGGTGTAAGCAATCTGACTACACAAGGAACTGCTGTAAGAACATACAATCAGAATCTTAGAACAGCCGGTTGGAAGGGACCTCAAGGATCATCCGGTCCAACGTTTCTTGGCAAAAGCATGGTCTAGACAAGATGGCCCAGCACCCTGTCCAGCTGAATCTTAAAAGTGTCCAATGTTGGGGAATCTACCCCTTCCCTGGGGACATTATTCCAATGGCTGGTTGTTCTCATTGTGAAAAATTTTCCTCTTGTGTCCAATTGGAATCTGCCCAGGAGTAACTTGTGTCCGTCACCCTTTGGCTTTTCCATGTAACTCCTTGTAAAAGGGGAGTCTCCCTCTTCTTTGTAGCCACCGTTTAAATACTGCAACATGGGGACAAAGTCTCCCCTAAATCTTTTTTTCTCAGGCCAAACAAACCCAGTTCTCTCAGCCTTTCCTCATACAGCAGGCTTCTCAGTCCTTAGATCATCTTAGAGGCCCTTCTCTGGACCCTCTCCAGCCTGTCCACATCTTTTTTGTATACCGGGAACCAAAACTGAACATGGTATTCCAAGTGAGGCCTGACAAGAGCTGAGTAGAGTGGGATAAAGATGTTTTTATCTCTACTGGTGATGGCCTTGTTGATGCAACCCAGCATCCTGTTGGCCTTCTTTGCCGCAGCAGCACAGTGTTCACTCATATTGATCTTCTTGTCCACCAGGACCCCACAGGTCCCTTTCCACAGAGCTGCTCACCAGCCTGTGCCGCACTCCTGAATTATGTTTTCCCAAGTGCAAGACCTTACACTTATCCTTGTTGAACTTCATAAGGTTCTTTTTAGCCCACTCTTCCAGCCTGTCCAGGTCTTCCTGCCTGGTCTACTCTTTCAGCCTCTCCAGGTCTCCAAGTCCTGCCTGACTAACCTAGTGCCCTTCTGTGATGGAGTGACTACATCAGTGGACAAGGGAAGAGCTACAAATGTCATCTATCTGGACTTCTGTAAGGGCTCTGACACCGTCACCCACAACATCCTTCTCTCTACATTGGAGACGTATGGATTTGATGGGTGGACTGTTCAGTGGAAGAGGAATTGGCTGGATGGTCACATCCAGAGGGTAGTGGTCAACGGCTCAATGTCCAGATGGAGATCGATGATAAGTGGTGTCCCTCAGGGGTCCATACTGGGACCAGTACTGTTCAATATCTTCATCAGTGGCACAGACAATGGGGTTGAGTGCACCCTCAGCAAGTTTACAGATGACACTGAGCTGAGTTGTGTGGTTGACATGCCTGAGGAACGAGATGCCATCCAGAGGGACCTGGACACGCGTGAGAAGTGGGCTCATGTGAACCTCATGAAGTTCAACGAGGCCAAGTACAGGGTCCTGCAACTGGGTCAGGGCAACTCCCAGTATCAATACAGGATGGGGGATGAACGGATTGAGAGCAGCCCTGCGGAGAAGGTCTTGGGCATAGTGGAGGATGAAAAGCTGCACATGAGCTGGCTATGTGCACTCACAGCCCAGAAGGCCAACCGTATCCTGGGCTGCATCAAAAGAAATGTCGCCAGCAGGGTGAGGGAGGGGATTCTGCCACTTTACTCCACTCTCATGAGACCTCATCCGCAGTACTGTGTCCACCTCTGGAACCCTCAGCACAGGAAAGATGTGGACCTATTGGAGCAGGTCCAAAGGAGGGCCACAAAGATGATCAGAGGGCTGGAGCACCTCTGCTATGAAGACAGGCTGAGAGAGTTGGGGTTGTTCAGCCTGGAGAAGAGAAGGCTCCAGGGAGATCTTATAGAGGTCTTTCAGTACTTAAAAGGGACCTATAGGAAAGATGGGGACAAACTTTTTAGCAGGGCAGGTTGTGATAGGACAAGGGGTAATGGTTTTAAACTAAAGAAGGTAGATTTAGACCAAGTATAAGGAAGAAATATTTTACGCTGAGGGTGGTGAGACACTGGCCCAGGTTGCTCAGAGAGGCAGTGATGCCCCATCCCTGGCAACATTCTAGGTCAGGTTGGACAGGGGTCTGAGCAGCCTGATCTACTTGAAGACGTCCCTACTCATTGCAGGAGCGGTTGGACTAGATGATCTTTAAAGGTTCCTTCCAACCCAACCTACTCTATGATTCTATGATCCTGATTCCTGTAGGGTGCCTCTCCTTCCCGAAGTGTCAACTTCTCCACTCAGTTTGTTGTCATCAGGGAACACTTGATGCCATCATACAGATCACTTATGAAGATATTAATCAGCTTTGGGCCCAATATTGATCCCTGAGGGACCCTACTTGTGACAGGTTGGCAATNAGACCTCATCCGCAGTACTGTGTCCACCTCTGGAACCCTCAGCACAGGAAAGATGTGGACCTATTGGAGCAGGTCCAAAGGAGGGCCACAAAGATGATCAGAGGGCTGGAGCACCTCTGCTATGAAGACAGGCTGAGAGAGTTGGGGTTGTTCAGCCTGGAGAAGAGAAGGCTCCAGGGAGATCTTATAGAGGTCTTTCAGTACTTAAAAGGGACCTATAGGAAAGATGGGGACAAACTTTTTAGCAGGGCAGGTTGTGATAGGACAAGGGGTAATGGTTTTAAACTAAAGAAGGTAGATTTAGACCAAGTATAAGGAAGAAATATTTTACGCTGAGGGTGGTGAGACACTGGCCCAGGTTGCTCAGAGAGGCAGTGATGCCCCATCCCTGGCAACATTCTAGGTCAGGTTGGACAGGGGTCTGAGCAGCCTGATCTACTTGAAGACGTCCCTACTCATTGCAGGAGCGGTTGGACTAGATGATCTTTAAAGGTTCCTTCCAACCCAACCTACTCTATGATTCTATGATCCTGATTCCTGTAGGGTGCCTCTCCTTCCCGAAGTGTCAACTTCTCCACTCAGTTTGTTGTCATCAGGGAACACTTGATGCCATCATACAGATCACTTATGAAGATATTAATCAGCTTTGGGCCCAATATTGATCCCTGAGGGACCCTACTTGTGACAGGTTGGCAATTTGAAAAAGAGCTATTTACCACCTTGATAAGATGCCAGCCACGGGTTTGTGGCTTGGTTTTGCAATGCTGTTTCTGGTAGCAAAGGTAAGGCTTTGCTTTGTGATGCCTTTCTCAGTGAAAGAGATTGACATGTTAGGCCCGGGTTCTGAAGAGAGATGTCTTTAAGGGGGAAATAAAGGCACAAACTCTAAGCTGGTTGTGTAGATTCTGTCATCAGTGGAGATGAAGATGATCCTTCAGATGAAGATACATGGAAACACTCTCCTCGGCAGCTCTGAATCACCCGTGGCTTTGACTGCCTCTTGCCCTTAACTATGGGAGATTAGGCTCTCAAATTAGGACTGTGGAGATCTGCAAGGGGAGCGTTCTACATCTGTTCGCTATCTAGACAGGAGTCATTTCCCTTAGCCCCTTTTAGATGATGCTGGTAAAAAAGCCAGTGCAACAGCTGGGATTTAAAACAGGAGTTGGCAGGGTGTAGGCCAAGATATTCATTTGTAGCCAAGGTTTGAGGCGATGGGAACTGGATCTGAATCTCAACGGACAATGAAACAGAAGAAAACATGGGAAAGCCTAGAGTGGGAGCTGTGTTGATAAACTGGGGCTTCAGGATACATGAATAATTCAATATCTAGCCAAAGGCTCTACCCTGACACTGAATTACTTAGGATCCCTGTAGGAATGTTTAGAACTTGCTACCCTAATTGTACTAGCTGGACAAGATGTCTGGAAGTCCCTCATCCATCTTCCGACTTGAAGCAGGACTATTGCCGATGCTAGGTCAGGTCAGACGTGGCTTTGTTTAGTCAAATCCTTAAGATTTCCAAGGAAGGAGATTTCACAAGGTCTCTGGGTGGCCTGTTGCACTGCTACCTTACCCCTCTGGGGAAAAGAACTTTCCCTCCGCTAATATCCAGCTTGAATCTTTCTGTTGTAGACATAGAGGTTTCTGATGTCACCTGGAGTGGAAGTGCAGACTGTTTTCAAACCAGCTTTAGTCTGTATCTGATGCTCAAAGAAATAGAACAGTTGCAAAACTATAAGTGCAATTAATATCTCTCATGATATTAAGGTTAAGTTTTATCAATCTGTTGTCAGAGAACTGTAACGGTAGAAGCCAACCAAGAGGAGAGAATGTGTAAATTAAATTATGTGCTAGAAACGTTAATTAAAAAGGAGAAAAGAGAAGGGAAAAGAGCTCCTCCCCCATGTGTTAGTATGCGATGTCCTTGTGTCCACCACATAGGAAGAAGGGTCAGGTGAACAGAAGAGAGAGGTGAGAGGGTGTCATGCCACCTTGACCTAAGAAAGGAGCACAGTTTGGCATCAGAATCATTTCTTGTAAGGGGAAGAGGAACATGTAGATCTAAGAAATCTTCAGGGCATGCTTATAGGTTATGTGAGCTAATTAACCGGTCTCAGGAAATAGCTGAGATACTGAAGGTATCAAATAATCAACAAAATATTGAAATACTGGTAAATACATTTCCCTAAAGATGTTTTACTGCTTTAGTTTTCTTTAATTCTTCTATTATTCCAAAATGGTGTCATTAAATCTTGTCCAGTGATAAAGTTTACTCTGAGCAGTGTGATTGTACCAGCCATGGTACCCCTTGGTGGTGACAAATCTGTTCTCATGGCTCAGCTGGCATGTTTTTGGAGCATCTAGGGGGTTGTATACTCCCACGAATGTCCCCCACTGAGCAGCCAGAACGTGGTGTAGCAAATGGCTAAATCTCTTTGGCAAACAGCAAGATGCTGATGGCGGAGGAAGATCCTGACCCTACCATGCAACTCAAGCTCCTATCACGTGGAGACCTCAAACTCTCCTACCACTATGACGTCTTCAAGCAACCACAATTCAGGCCTAGGAAGAACCTTGCACACTTGAAGCAAGTTGCGGTTCTCAGGGGCCTGAGTTTGTCCTCAGTTCATCCCATGATATCCGCAGCTTCCCAGGCACTGTGGCAGTATCTTCTTAGGCAAGAAAATTGAAAATTGTGCAGTGCATCATGTAACTAGACAGAAAGAACAAAAGAGCAATTGTGCAGATGCAATTTAATACTGAACTCTATTTAATCACTTGGGTTTTGTGCATGCATAAATGCCGAAGGACTGTGACATTATACTATGAGATTAGGATATGATTACTGCGGCGGAAAAAACAATTTAGTTGAATCCTTGTGATTTCTACAACCACACGAGAGGTTTCTCAGGAACCTGAACAGTGACACTTTTCTGGACAGCACAGGAACCATCTCGGATGTTTGGGAGGTGAGTCAGGTAAGACAGTAAAGGGGCTATTCATCAGGTCAGCAAGAAAGACGAGGGTAAACTCTTTTCAGAAAAAGAGATGAAAAACGGGGAGAAAATGACCTCACACTAAAAGGACATCTCCTAGCTCCTCTCATTCCTCCGTACATTGTACTCAGGCATTTTTTCTCTTGGTCAAACACTGTCATTAATTAGCACTATCCTCCTTCTCCCTTTTCTTCACCAAAGGTGTGTGATTTTTTCCTGCTTTAAAAAAAAAATAATAATTCAGCACAGCTTGTGGAATAGAAAACATGACCAGACAAAAGATATAAATAACTGTCTTTTTTTTCTTTTCTTCAAAAAATAACAAAAATAATAATGAAGCTGTTGGCACTTTTTTTCATTTTTAGAACATTTTAATCATCTGGTTTTCTTTGAGCGCACTTACGTCCAATTTTGCAATGACATGGTTTTGAACTGGAAACTAAACAGTTTTATTTAAACCTTTTAAAATGAAGTACTACGGCTTCCAGGATTTTCTCCTCCTTCTTTAAAAAGAAATAATCATGTAGTAATATCTGTCCAAATGGAAGGGAGAACAAGGGCAGAGGACAGAGCCCAGCTGCAATAAGCAGTCTCTGCTTTACGTGTGGTTCATGGAGCCAGATCGTACAGAGCACCTTGGAGGATGTGCCTTTGGCTGGAGTGAAAACACACCATTTAGAGGTTCAGGGGAAGCAAGAATTCCCTGGGCACTCCTTTTCCACACCAGCCTGTGACCATTGCCAAAACTTAAGAATTAGTTTTGTCCTACGATACTTTCCCTTCTGTAATGTCCTGCCTCCCGCATCCCCTTTCTTTCTGTGGCTGTCCTTTTCCAGTCCCTTCCTCATCCCTTACTCTCCATGGTGAAACCTCTGCCATCCTTTGTGTTTCGGTGCCTAGCACTCATGACAGCAGGCATGCAACCTCTGAAAAGTCCATCTATTACATCTGTGACACACTGGGAGAAGATTGGAGGAGCCAAGAGCATAAATTAGTGGATACAGCACTTGAATGAACATACTAGGATGTCCAAAGTCCTCTCAGAACAATAAATTACCAATCGCAGCGTTAGCAGTTTCAGCTACTTTAGTTCTTTTTGCTTTGGTTATTTCCCAGTGAATGCTCACAAAAGTCAAGCTGCCAGTAGTGGTCAGCACCAGATCTAGGTGCACTTTTCCTTGGCTCAGCCTTCAGCCAGCCTTCTGTGTGTCCCCTGCCCAGAGACAGGCTCCCCACTGGTGCCAAGAAGTCTCCTGCTGAAATCTTTTTTAGAAGAACTGTGTAATTTCTGTCTTCTCTGGGAGATTGTTTGGGACAGGCGTTGTATTGTAACAGGAAGATCAGCTGGAGAAGAGACCTAGTCCATATGCCAGCACAAGGGCAGAATCAGACCACCCATCTCAGCAGGTATCTCTCTAACCTGCTTTGGAACATGCTGGTGAGGGAGATATTCTTCCCAGGAAATCCATCGCAGGGTTTCAATTCCCTGAGATTAGAAAGCTTTTCCTAACTCAAATCTTCCATGTTGAAGCTTAAGTCCATGGCTTCCTGTGTTATCCACCATGGATATAGAAAAAATGATTTTTTTTCCTTCCTTTATACAGCAACATAAAAACTTGAATCTTTTTCTTTCACCCCCTTCAGTCTCGATTTGAAGCCAAAAGCAGAGTGTTTGGCCATGATTTATTTTTTATACCAGTGAATACCAGTATAAATAAATTTGGGTTTTGGAGAACCCCATTCAGTTTTGGTCTCTTCCCTTTAAGGTGTTGTTGGAAAGACCTTAGAGATACAATGTGAGAAATACATGAAGTTGAAAGGTAAGGTCTTCAGTGACAGACAATCAGGAGCATGATTTCTTTAGTGAAGTAAAACAGAGCTTAACAGATGACTAGATTACAGGTTCTAATTATTTATCAGGTACTTGGTCATGAATCAAGCAAAAAAGGGCATAGCAAGTTCCAGTGGCTGGAAATTTAAGTCCGCAAAATTAGAACTGAAGTCAAGGTGCACATCTTTAATCATAAGGTTAAATCAACAGACAACCAGTGGACATGATAAATTTTCCCATCATTTAACCCCTTTAGGGGAAGATTATCCATTTCTTTAAAAAAAAAAAAATAAAAAGAAAAAAGGAAAAAGTTTTAAATATAGTTTAAGCAGAAATAACTAGGATACCTTCTGGATAGTGCTGAGGCAAAATTTCATGCTCTGAACTATGTATGTCAGACAAGTTTCTCAGAGAGCTTTTTTTTAGGTTTGAAACCAAAACTAGGTTGGTTTGCTCTCTCTCCATGTGCTTGAAAGGGAGTTCCTTTTTAACCGCATTCCACCTTCAGCAGTAGCCCTTAATTTGTAACGAACAGAGAAAGCTGTGACTGCCCTCCCCTCTTGAGGATGCACGCTGCAGCATGTTCTGCTCTGCCTACAGCCACCCAAGGCTGCAAGCTGCCTCATGAGACATGAAGTGGATAAGCCACCAGGTTATGGATCTGCACCTGGAGTTTGTCGTTATAGCACTAGCTCAGGGGAGTCTCCATGTGCACATCCAATTGAAATGAGGACTGAAAGAGAAATGTTCTGGGACCTGCCAACCACCAGACCCCAGAGCAAGGATGAGGGATGTGCTCCATGGATGATGTGCACATGGAGCATGGTTGCAGAAGGCTCTTCTCAAGGTTTAACCTCCTAGAACTCATTGTGACCTTCAGTTCCCAATAGATAGTTAATTCTGGCTCATTTTGCATAGAAGACCACGTGAAATAAACTGGGCAGCCTCCAAGAACTAAAGGCGATGCAACACCATGCAAGAAATAGTTTAGCTGCTCATGGCTTAGATGGGTGTACTCTTCACCAGGTCAAAAACTGGCCGGAAGGCCGGGCCCAAAGAGTGGTGGTGAATGGACTTAAACCTAGTTGGTGGCCAGTCACAAGTGGTGTTCCCCAGGGCGTGGTATTGGGGCCGATGCTTTTTTTAATATCCTTATCAATGATTTGGACGAGGGGATCGAGTGCACACCCAGTAAGTTTGCAGATGACACCAAGTTAGATCTGCTTGAGGGTAGGATGGCTCTACAGAGGGATCTGGACAGGCTGGATNTGTCCAGAGAAGGGCAACAAAGCTGGTGAGGGGTCTGGAGAACAAGTCTTATGAGGAGCAGCTGAGGGAACTGGGGTTGTTTAGCCTGGAGAAAAGGCGGCTGACGGGAGACCTTATCGCTCTCTACAACTACCTGAAAGGAAGGTGTAGCGAGGTGGGGGTCTCTTCTCCCAAGTAACAAGCGATAGGATGAGAGGAAATGGCCTCAAGTTGCACCAGGGGAGGTTTAGATTGGATATTTGGAAAAATGTCTTCACCGAAAGGGTTGTCAAACATTGGAAGAGGCTGCCCAGGGAAGTGGTTGAGTCGCCATCCCTGGAGGTATTTAAAAGCTGGGTAGATATGGTGCTGAGGGACATGGTTTAGAGGTGTGTTTGGCAGCATTACGTTTATGGTTGGACTCGATGATCTTAAAAGTCTCTTCCAACCTAGGTGATTCTATGATTCTATGAAATATATGCACTTGTTATTCTCCTGTGGTGTTCATGTTTCATTGACATTGGTGGATGTTACCAAGAAGAGCGCTAGAAATGCCCATGCTGTAGTTAGAGCACTAGGGATGTTCAGTGATTGTCCAAAAATTTATATTTCAAAATTGAAACAGTGAGCAAAAAATAAGTAGTGAAAATGATCTGTGAAAGGAAGTTGTGTCCCTCTGACGTCCCTGTACTGAGTTTAGCAAGCAGATTTTTGAAAGAAGCAATAGCTGGGGTGCTGGAAAGATCTTAAAAACAAGACTAGGAAAAAAAAAAAAAAGAATAGGGCAGGAGGAGGAATGAATGGAAGCCAAAGAATCTCTGCCAGGAAGAGAAAACACACAAAAAACCAAAGGAACAGTTGTCTCCTCAATTAACCAGCCTCTGTTGTCTTCATAAATCACTTTGAGCTGTGGTATATTAGTCTCAGAAATCCAGAAAAGTATTTGCACACTTAATTCCTATTTAAGAAGCTAAATCCCCTTTGAAATCCTTTGTCTAGTAAATGCTTCTGTGGATCTGAGCCTTCTGGCTCTAATATAAGGCAGGGAAAAACAAGAAGTACACGTTACTTGCTACTGTGTAAGAGTACACGATGAAGGATAAGCTAAAAGGGAAATACTGAACTATCTCAATAGATTTGTAGGTTATTTTGGACAAGTCACCTGGAAAAGTCACCATGGGGCTGCATTGCAACTAAGTGAAGGAAGAATCTCATAAAATCAGGAATTCACAGAGTCCTGCATTTTGGCCCATAGCCTGCCCTCTCCATACATGTCAAGCATGGACTGCCAACTGTGATGGAGGTGGAAGCAGCTGTGAAAGGGGGATTACATTGCCCAAAGCCAATTTTTTTCTCTCCCTAATGCAGAATGGGCTTTAAACCACCCACCTCCCATGCAACCAGCTCCTTTCTCCACTAGCGTCTGTGCCATGGACAGAAATGTGCTGCTCCGAAGGACACTGCCCAAGGGTGAGACCTGCTTCCTACACCAGAGGGACCTCAGTCACACACAGGGTGAGGGTTAGACTTTCTCCTATGCAATGGCCTTGCTGATCTGCACCACCGCAGCCCTGCAGAAGCCTTCCTTGCTAATAGGTTATCTGCTCTGAACTCCTTTGTGGGTTCACCGTTGCTCTACAGTGGGGAGAGGTGCCTATCCTGGGCTCTCCAAGGACAAGAATTGGATCTGGATGAGTAGGAAAAACACACAAAAACCTGATCTTGCCTGATCAGGCTCACTTCAATTCATGAGACTATTTCAATGTTGTTTTCCGAAACCATCTCTCTTTCAGCTCATGCCTGTGTTGGATCTCACTTCTGGTCCCACCTTTGTACAGAACTTTGCACAACAGGAATCTTGTCCACGGTGGCCCTGAGGCCACCTAGTAAGAAATAATTACTACAAATCTGTCTCCTTACCATATTAATCATTTCGGTACCTACCACATCTCTCTTGGTACAGCACAGCTCATTATAAGTAGTCAAATGCTAATAGCTTTCTAACGGAAAATGAGTTACATTGATAATGAGTGTTAGACCAAAAGAAATGTGAGATTCTGGCATGAGGAAGAATGAATGTGATTTACAATCTTGATCCGATCCCATAAAATGCGCGAGTCTTCATCAGTAGAGAACATTTCCCCCACCTTAACATACATATAGTACACAGCCGAAAGATTTTAGGGAGACCTTCAAAACCCTGTTAATTTGTCTAATTTAGTTGGAGGAAATCTGAGTCTATCTAATTGTTATTAATATTTTGATACTCTCCGTGAAAAATACTTTTCCTAGCACTTGAGAATCTAATTAAACCAGCACATTTTAGCATTATTTCATTTTGGATGGTGTAATGCTGAGATCATTAATTTGCAAAACTAATGAGAACAGTATGACCCAGAGTTGCTTTTTACACTGTCAATTTACCCAGTAACTCTAAGAAGCTGGAGCTCTTTATTTTTCTTTTTCAGTGTTTCATTTGGGTGTGGTGAGCTCAAATCCCGATTAAAAACCTGCAAAGCAAAAGGATCCCAGAAATCTGCAAAAGCATAACTAAGTTTTCAAAGCCTCTATAAAAAATGTTTCAAGAAATCCTTTCTTTCTCCCACCCAGCTTTTCTCAAAGACATACTATGGAGTTTAATCCAAGTTCTAGCTTTGTAAGTTTTCATTCAAGAGTGGGAAGAAAGAGGAAGAAACTAAACAAAGCATGTATGTCACTGCATGAGGGACATTTTACTAAAGGAAACAAACTACAAACATAATTTGCAGTTTTCCTGAGTCATCCCAAAACACACATCCTAACTGAAAACAGAGTTGAATTCACTTTCTGCTACAGCTGTCACTGGCTAAATAGTTTCCTTTTTCAAATTTTACAGAAACCAGACACTGTCATGCGCATGCAACTCTCCCTCCACACCTTCCTGAAAAAAATATTCCCCCCAAACTCCACTCTTTCTTCTATGCCCATCCCTATTCCTGCTAATTCCCACTTTCCCACACTGTCACCCCACCTGACCTCCCCAGTGTCTTACTATAGGAGTAACTGATGGGTAGGAAAGCAATGCTGAGGAGCAAGGGGGCAGTCCGGGATGTCCAACTTCCAGTGGTCAATTTGTTTGCTATTGCCTAAAGCTATTTACTCCAAGGATTGTCCCATTTTTATATGCCAGGAGTTCAGGGAGCAAGGCCATGTTTGCCTCAGGGACAATAACACGGTGGTGGCCACCACATTGATGCTGGGGCAGTCAAACTGGTTTGCCCCTGCAGAGCCTTTGCTCATGACCAGCTCAAAAACCTTCCTAATCACAACAGCTTTGCTCTTACAGGAATATTTCCTATGGGCCATAGTTTTGTAATTTTGAAATATAAAGAGCATCGCATGCCTGTGCAGTCTCTCCAGCAGCAAGGGAGAGGCTGCAAGAAGACGGTGATGACTTTTAAGAAGCATCAACCCTTGCAATTATTGTTTGCATTTTGCGGGCAAAGTTGTGAAATTCACACCACGGGGCAGCCGTCTTTCATCACCCTTTTTCCTTCCTACTGTCCATCACAAATGACTAACCTCTTGAGCTAGTTAAGGACTTTAAACCAGCTTGTGGGAATCATAGAGACCAGAAAGAAGAGAAACCTTCGTCAGTTCTACTGCTAATTACATGAAGTACTTTGCTCCTTTGTTTCAGTCAGTCTGAGCATGAAAAATTCCGAGTCAAGCAGTGTAGATTTCTTTGCTTTTTGGCTCCTTCAAAGTCTGGAAAATTGAGAAGTCGTTTGTACAGTACTATCAGCACTCCCTTGATTGTTTTCTTTCCTGTTGTCATAAAGTGAGGCAGATCTTTTCCCTAAAAGAACACTCTTTCTTACGATGCTCTGAAAAGATGCTTTTTCTGTTTTGCTCCACCAGAGCACTGTAAGTGGAGCTACTTGAAGAAAATTTGATTTCAGTAATTTCCATCTGAAATTGTTGTTTCATCAATATTGAAGTGTTTTGCAGGACTACTTTATTTTCAATGATTTTTAGAGATTTTTTTAAAGAAACAATTTCAGATGGAATTATTTTTCCTTTCGTGCATTCAGATGTTCCCATTTTGTTTTAGCTGTACATTACATTGTATTAATCATGTCATAATATACATCTTATAGAACTGTAATGTTTCTTTCAGGCCATTATTATGTTACTGAATTAAGTTTTCAAAGTCTGGTCCAGTTAGAGAAGAAAATTATATATATATATAAAAATTTTGAGGAGTATAGAAACTTCACCTTTCAACCAACAGTAAATGGGAGCATAAAGAAAAATAGGAGTCCAGAATGAAATTCATTTTGTGCAACTTTAATCTAACATCTCAACTAGCCCTCTGAGTCAGTGGAGAGAAATAAGCTTTTCTAGACGGTTCACATTGTATTATTTTCTGTATCTAATTTAAGATAAGACAAATCATTCACGAGGAAACTTCCATATAAGTCAGATGCGATGAGTCCCTTTCTTAAATCTGCTGACAAACAGACTCCAGGCTAATATCTCTGGAGCTGAACCAGCTGGGACCTCAAATGGTGCAAGTACACATCAGACCTGTTATTTCCCCTAGCAAGCCGGGGCACGAGCGTTGCTCTCCATAAATGAATTCACATATAGCGGGAGAGATTTCTCTGCGTTAGCAGTGATCATGCTGAAAATCTCCGAGGCAGGATGCTCTACTGACAGGGAACGAATACCAACCCAGATTCATTTTCAAAATGCTCAAATAACTTTTCTTTTATCCTCACCTCTGGTCTTCAAGAGGAGGGAGCAAAGAGGGGTGGTGGAGTGCAGCCCTGAATATTTGGCCAGCCAAAGAGGCAGCGTCTGTGCTCTTCACGGACCTGAACATTCAGGTTGGATTTGGCAAGCCCTAATCACAGCTGAATCTGATTTCGCCCCGCACTGTTCACAGCGGCTCCGAAAACCGATTTCAAGCAATAGGCTGTCAAGACAGAAAGCATCATAAAACATAAGAACGTGGGGCTGGAAGTAACCTCGTGGGTCAACATGTGTAAAATGACTCTTTCAACAGCAATAGAATAGGTGGGAGGAAAACGATGCATCGATGGCAAGCATTGTAGAGAAGTATATCAAGGGCTACTAATTTGTCCCGGACAGAAATATATTCAAGAAAGCTAAATAAAACCTCTCTGGCACTAATTACACTTTGACCTGATTTTCAGGGATGAATTTTAATTGCAATACACTGCATCGCTTTGATTTAATTTCCTTCCCTTGAATGCAATTGCATTTAACCAAATCACATCACATCGATTGTTCTTTGTTTTGAGTGAATGCTATTTATTTCCTCTGCAGCGAATTATTTTTAATGAAATTCTTGGAATTGCATTTAACTGTGTTGCAGTTAGTCGAAATAGATTGAATTAGGGCAAGTTGAATGAAAAACCACCGAAAACAGGCCTGAATTAAGTTGCATTGAATTTTGTTACATTTAATGGGACAGTGAATTGCATTTCCACCGAAGCAAGGACAGGGAGGCAAGAAGAGCAAAACAAAGTCTGAAGGGAAGTCATCAGAGAAGGTAGCAAGCTGGAAGCAGCTGGACACCAGGGAATAAGGAGCTGAAGGCAACAGAACTGCAAAAGTGCTGGAATATAGAGATACGTATCACCCATTACTACACTAAACACATCTAAATACTTCCCTGGCTGTCTTCAGTAGACCCAACCCATCTCCATCAGCTGTCTGAGGGTACTTCGCTCTCCTCAGTGGACCTTTCAGGATGCAGTCATGCTGGGCGGTTGAATGTCTCATGGTGGATGGAGGCTTTAACAAGTAACTGCACAAAAACATGATCCTTGACTGTACTCCAGGCAACTGGATGAAAGGTGAGACGGATTTCTCACAGGTATCTCCCCATCCAGAATCGGCGCTTGCAAGGAGTGGACTTCCCCTGGAAATTCATTGGGAAGCGATGAGAATGAATCACACTTTTCATCTGCAACGTGTCAAGGAGGGAAGTGTCAAGGAAGGGATGGAAACATAAAGATTTCTTTTTACATAGGCGTAACCTCTGGCAAAGGAAGGTGAGCGGTCCAAGGTCACTCGGAGAACTCAGGGCTGTCCAAGCCCAGGGTTAAAATTTGTATTTTGCTATAATTGCTCTACATACCTGCTCTTTCCAGTACTTTCTGGAATTGGTTTTAAATGCAAATTTCATAGG
Source organism: Burhinus bistriatus (assembly GCA_013397275.1). Classification (NCBI taxonomy): domain Eukaryota; kingdom Metazoa; phylum Chordata; class Aves; order Charadriiformes; family Burhinidae; genus Burhinus; species Burhinus bistriatus. The sequence goes on along the minus strand of VYXH01003522.1, from coordinate 212,700 downwards.
GTAGGATTTGATGACCAAGGCAGTCCCTGCTGACCTTTCTTTCTGCTATCTGGCATTATACTGGTAGGAAAAAAACAGTCAGTATACTGTCTCAAAACACGGTTTGTCACATTAAGGCCACATCATCCTGAACACAGTTACTGGAAAGCTCATCTTCTTCAAGCAAGTTAAAATCTGCGTTTAATGACTAGAGCAGAGTGGTGACACCAGGTTATATGCGGATGTGATATGTTCCTGTCTGGGACCCTGTGGGAACACGGATTATGGTCTGTGGAGCAGAAACCAGACTTGAGCTTCTAGTGACATCTCAGCTAGGGGAAGCAGGGCAGCTGAAAGCAGAACGACTGCAGCTGGGAACCAAGGATGGAGATGTCAACAGATATCCATGTCAGCTTGGTGCTTCACAGCCTAGGGGAGGTTGAGAAAAGGCAGAGAGAGGTTTGCAAGGAAGTCTTTCTTTCTTTCTTCCTTCCTTCCCTTCTTCTCTCCTTCCCTCCTTTCCTTCCTTCTTCCCTCCTTTCCTTCCTTCTTCCCTCCTTTCCTTCCTTCTTTCTTTCCTTCTTCCCTCCTTTCCTTCCTTCTTTCTTTCTTTCCTTCTTCCCTCTTTCCTTCCTTCTTTCTTTCTTTCCTTCTTCCCTCTTTCCTTCCCTTCTTAGCACAGAAGGGCAAAACCAAGAGGGAAAGCAGAGGCAAGAAAGTCAGGAGAGGTACAGCTTTACCTTTCAGCCTCCAAGACTCCATGTGTTACTTTTTTTTACCCATTTCCCTATTTTAGAAGCAGAGATAATAGCATATGGGGAGCATCTGCACCATCAAGCCTCCAACTGACCTTGGGGCTGGGTCTCCCTGTGCTGGCAGTGGGGAGGGCTTTGAATCCTCTGGACAAACCCACCTCCACCAGCTGTGGAGAAGTCTCCAATTCTAATTCAGAGAGCAGCTAGACAGGTGATCTGTCTCCTGCTGATGGGGCTTCTATTGTATACCAGCTAATTAACTGCTTTGTTAATGATTTAGTTAATATATAAATTAGTTGGGCTTAGCTGGTCTTCCAGAACCACTTGCTTTAACAAAGATACACATCTTCCTTCTGGCAGGGTGCAGTACAGCTATATGTGCACGCTTGCCTGCAATGACAATATTTTCTGCCTATGTGATGCAAGATTGATTACTCTTTATATATAACCTTTGCCAAATTAGGAAACAGGAGTTTTGAACTCTTCTTTTGAAAAAATAATTTGTTTTTGTGAATCTCTCTGGAAAGACATTCTTCTGTGACGTCTCAAACACAAGACCATGTGTTTGAGCGCAGGACCCTTCGAGCTACGGTCGAAACCTCTGCCCACCAGCTAGAGAAATGGCTCTGCTCACCGACAGCCAGGGGAAAATTGCCTGTTATTGCGGAAGGTATCAGTTGCAGGGGACCCATGAACTATCTGCTGTGCAAGTTACGGACATGGATGTTGGTTTTGGAGATGCTTCCATCATCTGAAAGGTACCCACTTTCCCCAATAGACTGTGCCTCATAGTAAAGAAGCGGAGTGATTACCCTTCTTTGACATCCAAAACTGGCAGACCGTGTTCCCCTGCCATCTGCCAGCACCAGGTGAGAACCAGGCACCTCTGCCAGGATTTGCAGACACGTTTCACCAGCAGAGAGTTTGCAAGCGAGCAGCTAAATTGAAATCTATGTCATAATGTTTCAAAAGCTTCAGGAGGCTTTTTATTATTATTATTTACTGTGGTTAAACTTTTTCTCTGCCACTTTGTTCTTGTTTATGAAATTAATTGCTTTGAATGGAGGAGGTGGGGGGGGGAGAAGTCTAGTCTGCAGTTCTTAACGATCAATTTGAGCTGTGTGATTCCTAAACAGGAATATTTAGTGCTCGCTCATAGTTTTATTCAGCTGCTTCCACTACGGTATCATTTCTGCTTAAAACCTGCCAGTTCTGACAAGCTGTACATCACAGGCAAATAGAGAAAAAGCTCAGCCAGTCTCTCTTGTCAGCAAAGGGCGATCTTCCCTCCTCGCCCAAGCATCACTGGGTAGCTTCTCTGGGTTTAAATTCTCCCATTTTGCACATTGTGCCAATTTTGGAGTACTCTAAGTGTCAGCATAATATAACGGTAACAGTTAATATCATAATTAACTGCAAGGCTTAAGGGAATAGGAATCATAGAGCAGCAATTCATTAGCGACGCTTCTTTATTTCTTGGTGGTAAACAGGGTTTCTCTCTGTACAGCTCAGTTTAGTGGTGAAGGGAGCAGCCCTCGTAAAGATACTCCTTTAACCTTAAAAATGAGGAAATACGAGAGCGCTCGTTACTCTCGTTTCCCTTCGGCCTCTCAGAAACAGAGACTTTGAATATCTCCCGGTGATATCTTCTCCAAAGCCCCTAGGAGATAAACGGCCTTCCTTGTCCTCAGATTTAAGATTAGACATAGCACCTGCCTGAAGCCAAAGCATCACTTCAAATCCATTTACATTCAAGGAGGTGGTCAAAGCTAGTCAGAAAGAAGACTTGTTTATCTGCAACGTTCCTTACCCCCCAAAAAAAAAAAAAAAAGCAAAAAAAAAAAAGCTTCAAATGTACCCAAAAGCCGTTATTTATGCAGAAAGCTCAGTAGGAGAAAAACAGCAACACCAGCTTTGGAGTCAAATCCCGGTGGAACGAGCAGGCAGGCAAACAGATGGTAGGAAGTAATTTCGTTTAAATAATTAGGAATATTAATAGGGAAGTTGATAGAATAAGAGCATTGGAGGACATGGATAGATGCATGGATGGTCATAGGGATGGACAGGAATGAGAGATGTGTCTAAAATAAGAAAGATGTTCCCTTGTTTCTGGCCCATGAGACAGCGCTTCACACAAACGCCTTTTTTCAACGCGCCACAGACTCTGCTTGATGTCACACAAACTCTGCCGGCAATGCCACCTTGGACACACATAGCAAAGGTTTCTGGCTGACGTTTTAAGAAATTAAGTAAGGAAATACCTAAAACGGTGTTTTGGCTTTTTTTGTTAAATTAAAAAAAAGAGGTTGTTTGCATAACTACAGAAGCACAAGGAATAAACGAGGTTTCTACATGTGGATCACTGCACATTGCACAAGCTTTGCTTTTCCAGCCCTCTAGTGGAAATGCAGCAAGTAGGAGGAAAGGTTTCTCGTCCTGGTACGAATGGTTTTTGATAGGATCTGCCTGAATAGCTCAGCCCACGTTGCAGCTCCTTCCCACGTCTCACCTCCAAAGCTACACCAGAAAACTTCACAAGGAGGTCTTGGCTTTTTTTGTGACGGCAAGCTGCACACGCACGTTCCCTTCCATCCGCGTGCATCACCATGATTGCACGTGCCTTGTGGACCCACGTGCGTGCCAGCAGGTGGATGTGTTGGCAGGTGTGTCCATGCAGCCGAGTCCACGTGAAAGGGTGTATGATTTGAGAGGTGGTGGAGTCTCCGCCTCTGGAGACATTCCAAACCCGCCTGGACACCATCCTGTGCAACCTGCTGTAGGTGACCCTGCTCTGGCAGAGGGGTTGGCCTAGATGATCTCCAGAGGTCCCTTCCAACCCCAGTGATTCTGTGAAAGCTCCTAGTGAAGTTTCCTGTGAACCTTTGCTAGCAGCTGTTCACAGCAGCAGCACTATGTAAAACAGTTTTGATGTTTAATCTCCTTAGAAGTTATGCTAGGGCCCCAGTAATAATTAGAATATAAATATCTTTTATGGAGGCTGCAAAATATTGGTGGGAGGAGGGGCAAAAGGTAAAAATTGAGTTGGTGATGTAGGGAAAATCAAAGAATTAGTTATACGATGATAAGGAAACATGGAAAGAATGAAAATCAAAGGGCTCTACTTCTAAGTTAATAGTGCTGACGGATGAAATACCACGGGCCTAACACATCCCATCTTGTTATGCCTCTGCTGTAAGGCAAACGGAGCTTGAACAGCCTCCCTGCCCCGGAGAGCAAATAAAAGAGATTTAATTCAAACAAAAGCTGCTGAGGACAAACAAGGGGAAGAGATACAGTGGAAACTGGGGAAGGAAAAAGAAAAGGAGATAGGCAGGTGGTGTTAAATGAACAAATAACACACTGGCAGTGGGATACTTGTGCAGGGGGTAGTTACCGGGAGAACGGGGAAGGAGGAGTCCCGGAACGGGAATGGCAGCCAAGAGTCGACTTTGCTGGCAGACGCAATTGTCCCCAGGCCATCCTGCTTCCATTTCACCATTGTGAGAAGATCAGAAGCATCACCTGAACCTGCCAGCACCTCCCTCCTTCCACCTTACTCTCTGGCCATCTTTCTTTTTCTTAACCTCGGGGTGCGGTTGATTACATGAGGGCAGAAGACGTGGAAAGTTTGGTGGCTTTCTGCCCAGGGAACGTAGGCAGGAATCTCTTCTGGTCTCAAACAGTCCCTGATCAGCCCTGAAGCTTACAGAAAATTATTGTGTTTAGGTCCAATCCACCTCACTGTGTTTCCTCCCTTTATTGTTCACTGACAGCATATGAATAGTCCAACACAGCCTGTGTATCAGAAAATTGAGCTTTCATTTTTTTTTTCTCTTATAAACCATAAAAAAACCCAACTGTTATGAATTTGCTTTTCCCTGCTTCTACCTTATCGCTCCATTTCTTCAAGAAGCACAATTCACTTTGCGTGCAACCTCTGGATTTTTGTCTTCGAGCAGTTTCACGAGACAGTTTTAGAGATAAGCAAGTAGAAGTAGGTGAAAACCAAATCAGTCACAACTTATTCAAGCCTGAGAGCAGAAGAGAGAGAGCAGGGGGATGACAGACATTCATCGGCAAGCCGCAGACCCACAGCTTGGTGGGTACTGGCTGTCTACATGTGACAGGGGTGGCACAGTACTTTTCCACGACAGCCAGCAAACGATCCCAGTGATGCTGGCTGTTGCCCCTCCTTCTGGGAGATGACAACCTTTTCCAAGGTTTGGCCGTGTACTCAGGAGTGCAAACAGGCATGGATCCATGCACTCAAAACCTGAAGGGACCACAGCATATCTCCACAAAACATGGGAAAATTACAGTAGGAGAGGGAGGTCACTCATGTAACCTGAAAGAAACTGCTAGAAAATTGCTTTGGAGGTCAGGACCAGGTCTTTGCTCTCACTCTTGGTGAAGAATGTGGATAACTCTAACAAAGATAAAAGATTTAATTATACTGTCATAAAGCCTGTGAGAGACCGGAATGACATCTTTCCTCCCAGACTATTCCTTTGCCTGCTGGGTAGCTGGCGAATAAGAGGTCCCTTCAGGACCTCCACAAGAAGTATCTGGGAGCAAGATGACTAATACTAGGCGTCCATAACCCACTGAACCAGAAGTCCCCTTACTTTTCAGGCCTTGGGCTGGACTCGAGCCCTCAGAGAAATGTTGGAGTGAATTCAAGCTGTTGTGGTGAATTCAAACTCATGGGGCCGTGGGTACGATTTCCTGAAATGGTGGTGCTAGAGGACCCCAGAGGGTCCTCCCCAGAGGAGGAGAAGGCAGGACTCCTGAATCTTTCATAGAGGTCCTGAGGAATCTTCAGTTGCTGGAATGGAAGCAGGGGATGTAAATTAGCGACCTTCCACGCTTTGATGATGATGGTGATGAAATCACTTGGTGAAGTATGGTTTTAAGGGACTTGTGAGAGACCCAAGACGC
>VYXH01003522.1:184320-206993 GCA_013397275.1 Burhinus bistriatus | reverse complement strand
AAAAAAAAAAAAAGGTTGAGGTACTTGTGAGGGAAGGCTCTGGGAAAGGTTTGGGGGTCAGAATATATTCTACTGAGGTCTCTTGCTTCCACTTTCCCTTTCTGTGTCACTTCAGACACACCATAGACTGGGTTCTACCATGCAGGCGACTCAGGGAACTGGGATAACAACCATCTTTTTCTACTTTTTTACAGCACGCTCCAGAGAGAGTTGATAGGCTACAGGGGATCCAAGACATCACCTCCAACACAAGAAATGAACAGGATTTGTGTTTGAAATACACATTTTATCGAAATGGAACCACACAGGTTAGACTCTAGGCATTCCAGATGAGTGAAAATACCAAGAATGACGTCTGAAAAAATAATATTGCTGATAATGACATATTTTCATAACATCACTGCTGCAGATGCTGTGCATTTCAGAGAGCAGAGAGTCCCGTTTCGTTCCACCAAACATCTGGCACATGCCATGGTCTGTCTGCAACACAACGTGAAGGTGGAAGTTAGGGAGAGGAGGAGGATGTTAACTCTTTCTACACACACACACACACACACTAAAAAAAACACCTATGAATTTTCCCGTTGTCTAAGGGGAAAAAAATGTCCATAGTTCAGGCTCCTTCGCTGACCTGCCTGGGTTTCTTACAGAGCCTAGAATTAATGCGAGCTCAATGAAACCCTTCGTTTTAATTGTAAATTGACAACGGGCTCGGCCGAAATAAGCATAACTGAGATAGCTTCCCTTTGTGCAACCGTCAGGGATTTAAAAACCAGGTCACTTTGTGTCACTGGCACCCACCAAGTCTGTTTTCCTCCCAGATAGATCTCTGCCCGGGCAGGCTGTGAACAGCAGCTAATTGGCACCGTTAACTCAAACACCGATCTATCCCAACAAGCCAGCACGGAGTCTGTCAGCCATCTAATCAGGGCGAAAGATGTTTTGATATCAGCTTAGAGCAACAATGCAGATGCCACAGGTGTTATTTGTTGGGGTTGGGGCACGCTGTTTTGTTTTTGTTTTTGTTTTTTAATTCCTTTCCTTTTTTTTTGTTCTGTTGTCAGACTCTCTCTCTGGATCTCATTATTCTTTTGTTGTTTTATGCACTTTCTTTGGTTTTAATTTGAACCATCTGCCTATGGAGTTTCTGTCCCTTTCTACCACAGCTTGCCTTTAAATAAGATGCTGATGTTTTGTGCTTCTGTGCCAGGGCTCCTGGAACAAGAGTATAATTCCAACCTCAACCTTTGGTTTAAAGATGAAGGTTTTCCCAGTGCAAAGACAGCAGCTAGTTCACAGTCTGTGTTTCCACTAAAGGGACTGGGGAAAATGACTCTCTGCAGGGTAGACAACTCAGACTGTGGGACAGCAAGGAAACGTTAGGTCAAGGAGTATTCTCCAGCAGGTACTTCAGAAAAAAAACTTAAAAAGCTGTGCATTGCCTTCCTTTTCTCTCTGGCAGTCCAGCCCAGGCCAAGACTGGGTACAGCCCTCTAATGTTGGAGATATTCGATAACTGTCTGCATATTGTCCTGGGCAACCTGCCCCAGATGGCCCTGTCTGAGCAGGGGGGTTGGATAAGACAAGCCCAGAGGTCTCTACCAACCTCAACCATTCTCTGCATGTTATCACTGCTGGTGCCACAGGCTTATCTCTTCTTCAGTAGCACACTGATGTAAGAAACCAGGCTGCTGCCCCTTGGCTTCTTTTAACCATCTTCAAACAATGATTGTGAAGGCTCAGTTTAGTAGTAGATAAAGGGATGGGGTTAAAACGGTACTACACACCTTTCAGCAAGACTATCCATTCTCAACACAGAAGGGAGAAGTTGGTTTGAGAAAGAAGGTGCAGCTTGAGTCCTAGAGAAGCTGGAGTCTTCCTGTCAGTTTTGGTTAATGTCTCACCTCAGAAAGGACCTAAAAGAACTTACAAAGAGAAGTCATGTACCTCTTTCTTCCTCTCTGCCCTCCTGCACCTCTGATAGGACAAACTGGACTTTAGCGAAAGAAAAATAACTGACTTGTCTTAGAGAACTGTGATAGAAATGCTGAGACTGGTCTGAACAGAAAACAGTTGGGAATGTCAACTGTGGAGGCAACAGAAATAGCACAGGACAGGAGAAGCACTGTAAGGATGGCAAGTGTTGGTGACATCTAGATTTCCAGCTTATTTAGAACCTGGTCTTAAACACGCAGCTTCTCTGGAAACACAAGGCGTGAGTAAATCCTGATGACTTGGATCCTGATGCTCCTCACATCCTGCAGGGGACAAAATGGCATATCTAAACCCAACATGTGGGCATCTACCTAAGAAGGACCTAGGAGGTGTGAGTTGTGTGAAAAAATGATGTCTCTTGTCTTCTGTGTTGTCACAGGCAGAGTAGTTGGAGGCAATCATCTTTGTGTCTTACATGCTGGACAGCTTATAGGGACAAGAGGCTTATGTATGTGTGTGTATAAGAGTGTAAATGAGTGAAATTGGCTTCTTGGTTTTTTCATCACCCCTCTTCTCCCATTAAGTCTCACCTTGAGCCTTGTTAATACTTGGAATCTAATGACCTGCAGTTGGGAGCACCATTCATGACCTCTAATCTTCATCTAGTCACTGAAGGGGCAGGAGATGAGTACGGCAGCGTGTCCCTATACTTTCAGAGTCTACACATATTTCCAAAACATTTAGGAATTGCCGAAGGCTGAAGAAAACTCTAAAGAACACCAAGTATATATCCATTTTGTGAACTGGCCATCAACTCTGAGCACAGCACCAGTTCTCCACGATGGATTGGTTGATCTATGTCTCTGATTCAGTTATGAAACCAGTTACTTTCGTCTTTATCTTGAGACATTATCTGCTCTTTACTGAGTACCCAGGCACACTGCTGATGTACAGTTTACTCTCATGGTGCTGTATTGAAAAAAGTGCCAGTATACCCATTTATAGAGGGAAAATCGAAACACAGAGAGGCACATGGTTACACGGGGTGTCTTTCCGAGAGCTGAAAAGTGGAACCAGGTCTACAAATCCCAGAGCATTCGAGACGTATTCAAGTTTATTTTAAATTCATTAACTCAAGTATCAGAGTATTAACTGAGCCAGGATGGAATGAAGCATGAGCTAATTTATCCTTCTTGTGGGATTTTGCAGATACTGTTAGCTTTGTGCTGCATGGCTGGTTTAAGCTAGCTCTGATATCTTTGTGCACCGTGACAGTCCTGCAGCTTTTATCTATTGCTCCATCCAGTGCTCATCTGTCTCTTCTTCAGGGCACAGCTGTGACCTTGGAGACCTATGCAGCAAGAAATTCATTCTGTTTAGGATCTTTCCTGACATTTCTTAAGAGCAGCTGTCCCTGTTTCGGCTGAATATCCCTCAAAATTCTGAGGAATCAGAGTTCTATTTTTAAAAAATCAGTAAAATCAGACTCATAGAATGGTTAGAGCCGGAAGGGACCTTAAAGATCATCTTGTCCAACCCCCCTGCCATGAGCAAGGGCACCTTCCACTAGACCTGGCTGCTCAAAGCCCCGTCCAACCTGGCCTTTAACACCTCCAGGGATGGGGACTCCACAGTTTCCCTGAGCAAGGGTAGAATAATAATAAAAAAAAGGTAGAAATAGTAAAAAGAGTACAACAATAGTAAAACACAATGACATATATTACACTAGGCAGGGTAACAATATTATTCATGTACAGAAGGAATTTTGAAATTTAAAATTCGGTGGAGTTGTCTGTTTTACCAGTTCAACTAATAACCACAATATCTCAGCAATTTAAAACAATTATTAAGAGTAAGCCAATTATTAAAAGCAGTCTTTACAAATAAAAATGTTGGGATAAGGGCTGATGAATTTTGGGTCATACGGATTCTAATTAACATCCACCAGTATGTCTTTAACCTCAGATCTTGTCAACTCCAGGAAAAAAAAAAAGATTTGTACCAAGACGAGGAATGCTGCACAGCTAACGCCACTGTATGTACCTCAGAGGAAACATTAATTTGTAACGGTAAAGTAACCTCAGATCCAGAAGTGGAAGGCACCACATAAGTGTATAAGTACTAGTGCGTGTCCAAAATATGAAGATAAGCACGCCATTTTGAAAAGAGCAGTACTAAATCAAAGTGAACCTATTCTGAATTCCCACTTAGTGACACTGAATTGAATCTAAAACCTGCCAAAATCAGTGGGAGTCTCTCCAGAGGGCTTTGGGTTCCATCCGTTCAAAAGCCCGCAGAAGAACTAAACCTAGAGCAAGTCTTTTCCATGAAAGTAGGAAAGTGTTAAGTTCCTTGTCCAGCCTAGGGTCAAAGATTTCAGGGTTCGCAAGAATGATTAGTTTAATCTCATTTGACCCTCTGAAAATTCTCTCTCTATATATACACATATATATAGCAGTTGTTTTTCTTTCATTTTTAGGGGGGTTTAGGTCATTACATACTGATGAAATCAAATTATAGGGAAACTATCATCTCCCTGTGTAGCTGTTCAAACATCCAATTATTTTGTCTGTAAAAATGAAAGGAAATACGCATTTGAGCTTGCGTGCATCAATTTTGCCTGTGTTAAGCACAGTTCTGATATCAAAGACAACTCGTTGCAATTCTGGCGCGGTCAGAAGAAATGTGCCAGCTTTACATCACTGAAAGTGAGAGGAGGATTGTACCTTACCCAGTGAAATACATTTCCCCCCATAAGGTTGTTTTGACGTTATTCATACTAGCCGTGGGATATAAACTGGATGTGTAAACATTTACATTTAGTAAATCAGACAGTGAAAGCTAGTTTAAGCACTATCTTTAAGCAAAGTGCATCTTCTTATTAAGTCAAAACATGTTATGCAATGACTATAATATGCCTCAGGTGCACTTTAAAATGTATATATATGTTTTCAACCCATGCTCCGTTATTTATTACATGTAGCAATTGCCGGTATTTCACAACCACGGGTGCCTGATGCATTTTGATATAATTTATAAACAGCTAATAAAACTAAAAGGTTTATAGAAGCTGCCTGGGAGGAATCTGGGGTCTAACAACTGCTCTCAGTCAGCTGGTCGGCGGGAGAAGACAAACGGTGCAGTCTGATGAGTCATTAAGAAGTAATTTTGCATAGATGCGGCTTGATTATACAAGCACAAGTAATTCCAGCCTGTATTTCCAACCTTTCTGCTCGGTGGCCAACGTAGCATCAAGAAAGAAAAGCTGTTTCCACTTCATTGGAGCAAAATGACCAGTTCCTCAGTGCACAGGACCTTTCATCTTCTCAGGTACTGTTTCTCACCCTTCTTCCTCAAACGCTCCTTAAACTGCTGGCAGAAGATACGTTGGTCTTCCCAGGAAGGGAAACCAAGAAGAGGAAATGCAAATGTTTTGTTCTACGTGGGATATTCACAGCGTCAATGGATTGCTGAGCAGAGATCTCCATGTTTGCTACTGGTCTGGTGCCAGAAGCTGCTCAGCCCCATCAAACTGGAGCTATATTCAGTGACCAGACTTCCCACCTTGGCACATCTACGTTGCGGGTGCAGGCCTGATGTCACCAACACCCTTGAGACGCAGTTCACAGAGCCCTAGGTGATTTTATCAGCTTGTTTAGGCTGAGCTGGATGATCTGTGAACTGTTTCATACTGATCTTAAATTACGGTCTTCCTAAAATAGAGTCAGGAGCAGATGCAGGCAGGCACGGACATTGGCCACGCGGTTACTGCCTTAGCAGAAGGGTAGTTGTTGAAGTGCCCTGGTCGCATGAACACTGAGCCTCTGAACTGGGGAAAGTAGCCTTTCCTTCCCCCCTGGAGTCACTGCCAGAGCAAATAGGAGAAGATAAGATGCTCTGATATCGGTATCAAGGTGGGACAAGCCCAGGAACTGATTGGACTGTTTTCCCCCTCAAGACAAAAGTCTATAGCACACAAATAGTTAACAATAGAGACATTTCAGCAGCAGGAATTTCTTCCATCATCTTGAGCTTTCATCTTGTCACTGTTTTTTCTTCTTTTTTTTTTTTTTTAATCACCGAGAGAAGAAGACATTCACCCTTCGCTGGTCAGAAAAGGAGAGTTTGGCAGAGAGACTGTGTGAATTACACCGTGAGTTCTCCCGGACCAGTTGTCACGGATGGGAGTTAGCCGAGCTTGGGATAAACAAGCAGCCTGGATGCTTCAGAGTGGTTGAAAGAGCAATATGAATGTGCCCGCTTCTGTCCCACTGGGGAATAGACAAGCGTTTCTTCTTCCCTGAGTGCACGCTAGAGCGGATGCCTGCTCTTTTGAAGCCACCGGAAAAGCATTGATTGACGTCAGTGGAGTCAGGCTATCACCTCCTGGATATGGTAGTTCGGAAACAGAGCATGGACAAAGCTTTGAAAACTTCTTTAATCATTACATTGATTTAAGGCTGTATATACAAGCACACGTTTACATATATATATATATATATATCTCCATGAAAATAAAGGAAAAACAGCAAACATACCTTGATTACTGAATAACTCAGTGGACTGTACCTTCAAATATGAAATCAAATTATTTTGTTCTGCATTTGAGTTTCAAGCTGAGAAAGAAACCACCTACTTCTTTCTTTCTAATCTGCCTTTTAAGTACATTGAATTGGAAGTTTGAAGTGTGAACTTTTTCTTCCCTCTCTTTCGTGGTGTGAAGGAAACTGCTTCTGACACATCCTGTGGTTTTTGCTGATCGGTGATGAATGAAATTTAGACCATCCATTAATTTCAATTCATCCAGGTTTTAACCTATATCAGAGGGGCCAAGTGAGAATGAACGTGTATTAAAGCGACTAGCAATAGCACCACCAAATTAATTATCATAAACATATTAAAAAAGGTATTTGGCCTTTCTGATGACACTATCAACAGAAGTTGCCATTCATTGCCAAGCATTAGAGAAGGGACAGAAGGGCGGGGAAGCCACCAAGAACTGGTCATATTTTCTACTATCACAGTCCATACTCAGTGAATATGAATAACGCCGCAGAGACTCAGACAAATTACTGGCCTGCTGCTGCTTATGGATCAAGTGAGGAACAGTAACCATCTGTGTGCAACCTGCTAGGTAATAGCAGTTATGAAGCAGGTCATCATAGTTTATGGGACAGAAAAAGAAGACTGTAATTTTCATTAGTGTTCATAGCAAGTTCCGCTGTATCCTCAGTGCCTTCATGGTTGCTGCAGTGGATATTTTTGAATACCAGCAGGCACGGATCAACATATCAGCATATCCCCTCTGTTCAGACACTTGTAGAATGGCATCAGGGTAGCGTGTCCTACTTAAGACTTCAAAAAAGACACTGCCATACTGGAGTGGGTCCACCAGGATGGTTGGGGGAGCTGGACGACAGGATATACATGGGGAAGCTGGGAGAGAAAGGCTTGTTCAGACAAAAGGTGAAGGGAGATCTTACTGCTGTCCGAAACTACCTAAGGAGATGATGGAGAGAAGATGGAACCCAACTCTCATCTGCACAGCAAACGAACCAGAGGCAGCAAACTGAAGCTGTGGCAAGGGAGATTCAGATCAGTTAGTTGGGGGGGGAAAAAAACACTTCACATTGGGGGAGGTTGAACACTGGAACAGGTCATCCAGAGAGACTGTAGAGTCTCCATCCTCGGAGATATTAAAAATTTGACTGGAAAAGTCACTGGGCAACCTGAACTGCTTTGCCCTTCTTGGAATGGGATACCTCAAAAAGTGATATCCAACCTAAATGATTCTGAAGTTTTATGTAGAGGTCTCCATCTGAACTAGTCACCAAAAGCTTCGTTTAGAGCCAGTGAATGTTGAATTTTGGACATAAAATCCACTGACTGCACTGAATAGCCCTCTGTTTTTGGGGACTCCAGACGTTTAGTTTAAACAGAAGCAGAAAGGCTACACAGTAGACACCAAATATTAAAGAATAAAAACCTCATCCTCTGTTTTTCTTTCTCCATTCTCCCTATGCTCTCTCTACCATTCTTCATTTTTCCAGGGATTTCTCAGCAATCTCTCTCTCCTTATCCCATCCTGCATATCTTCCTCTCTCCACAGACAAGTTTAAATTCTTTCTATCCCAGTGTTAACGTGTGTTTTGGTTTAGGGGTCCAGGACATGCACTCATGAAGATTACAAAATCAGTTTGCGCTTGCTACTGCTATCTCCTGGAATGATTTCCCTACAGCAACAGCTGGAACAGTTTATGTAAAAACATTTATTATCCATTTGCTTTTGTAATTCTGCTCCTGACACGATGATTCTTTCTTTACCCATATGGATGAAGAAACAGTGTCCTCTTTGAGGGGACAGAAAGGAAGGAAAAAGTCCGCTCTGAAACTCCATCCAGGGTGAGTATGTGAGGAGGAAGAAATGCCTGAAGTACCTTCCTATCTGCTGAATCTTAGCCAGACCCGTGGTGTTCTCCCAACTAGTCATTTCAGTCCATGAAGCCATGACACAGGAAAGCTAGCACACGTTGATCTCATTCTCCTAGTCTTTGAATACCTTGGCATTTTTATTTAGCCTTACGAGATAAGAAAGTGCTATTAATCTCCTCTTACTGGTAAGAAACTGAGGCACGGGGATTCTGTGTAACTTTGGGTGTCTGTAACTTAGTTGTCCCCATTTGGCTAATTATCTTCATTCTCATTATAGTTAATGACAGTCCACTCAACAAACTGAATAGAGTTTAGGACACGAATCACCCAACAAAGTGCATGTCTAGTTTAGGATGAGATAAATCTCTACAGTTTACTGAGTGTGATTCAGTTGTCCAGGCACCAGCATTTACTGAAGCTTTAGACCAAGGATGTCTGATACATCTACATATTGCTCGTCAACAGGACAGAGAACCAAGAGGAGACCTATTCCCTCCAATGGAGGGCAATTTAAGACACCTAAAATAGTGTCAGGGACCTCTGATCAGGCCAACTAACCGACTCCATAGGTGACTTCCACAATAACAATAAAGGGAGTCCTGGGAGGTTAACTCAAATTTCCCAGATTTTCCTACCTTAAGTAACTTTCCCAAGGTTAACTCCAGTACCAGAAGAGACTGCAACCATGTCTGCTAGCGCTGAGAATAATGTGCTATTCACTGGCCCCTGTAATACTTGAAAGGTCTCTGAAAAGAGATATAAATCTGAAAAAAGAATCACCCATCCCTAGTCACTCGTTACTGCACTGGCTTGAGGAAGGTCTCAAGAACAAAACTGCTTGAAAGCCTCCAGCTTTCTGGCAGGCTGTCACTCAGTGTGCGGCTGTCTCGACTGCTAGCACAAGGCACTTGGATGTCTGTTTATTTGTATTATTTATTAAGCAAATGATTTCTATGCATGGCATCTGGAAACATGCCATAAATAAAACACAGCGGAGCCTTAAATTTAAATGTTATCCACAGACAACCATACAAATGTCCCTCACCCTTCCCTGCCCTGCCACAACTAACCTCCCTAAATAACATCTAGAGCTTACTGTCAGGGCCAAAGGACAGATACATGGCAGAGCAAGTCCTGCCCTCTGCCATCTTCTGGAGGAGACTTGGCAGAAGTCATTGACACCAAAAACCCAGCTCTGCATCTCCAGGAAAAACGTTCTAATAATGAGGAGCATGGAGCACAGGAAGAGTAGAACCTATCTTACTTGGGAATTGCTAAGATGACCTCTTAAGAAACCTTCTGTCTATCTTGGTCTATCTCCCAAATGGCATCAAGCAAGGCTCTGAAAGTGAACTTTTCAGATAGCGGCAGTTTCCTAAGGAACTGAAATCTCTCATTACCTACAGCACAAAATCTATATCCACACATGGGATCAGGTTGGGTCCAGGTCCAGGCTGAGGTCCAGACTCATCCACTCTGCACCAGCATTGACTGGAATATTTAATAGTCAGAGCCAGAGAGCTCTCCAGAACGGGCAAAGCTTGAATATTTTTCACTACCACAAAATGAGGCCAAGCATTGATTCATATGGTCTGGATAAACCAAGGAGAGCCAAAGCAGACTGCAGGCTAGTTCATCCCAATCTACGCTTCCTAAGAAGCGTTCAGGTGATGTTCCCAAAGTGAACATTATTGAAGTCATCACAGAAGTCGTCAATCTTCTGCCCTATTATATTGTTGGAGTGGCCTATCTCATGGGATTTTTTTGCCTTGATGAGCTAACACTCTCCTAGACAATTCCAGGGTATGATATGGGTAAAGGAAGTTTGTCAACAATCACCCTGTTTTTCAGAAAAAAGAGGTTTAACATCAGGCCATTCTGTGCCAGTGGTCCTCAGAGCTGGAGAACGGAGCTGGCAATTTTTAATGGACCGGCCTAGATGTAACTTCTGAGCCTGAGGAACTGCAGGGTGGACACTCAGATACATGGGTGAAAACCAGAAATATTATGGTGAGGCTTAAACCTGCTCTCAAGACCGTTCGTCACCTTACTGTGGAGCCCAGAAAATACAAACCTAAGGAGGGTGACCTGCTCCACAAGAAAAAAAGCAAGACAGTTTGTTCCTCACTGAGCAAATTCTTCAGAAGTTTTGGACAGGTATAACACGACACAAGAGGTGACCGCTGATATAACATGATACTACAGGTCGGCTAGCAGATGGTCGCCAGCACTGGAATGTGAGACGCCACATCTAAAACAGTGCACGAGGCCACCAACACCACAGATGCAGTAACGCAGAACGCTTCTTGCCTGCCCTATGAAGACTCGAAATATTTATCTCGGGCCGATTTATGGGACAAATAGCCTTCTGCATTTCACCCGTCAGTGCAGCGGAAGGCTTGGGTGAGAAAAAGGATGCTCAAGGCACTTTGTGCTAGGGTCTTACCAGCCCTCTGCCATGGCAATGGTGCACGCAGCAAAAAAGCGACATGGGCTGGAGGTCCGAATCTAGTGATTTCGGGCTTTGTGGGACAGGCAGTCTGGGACGGGATTAGGGCGTTTCAACAAGCCCTAATAATCCACTAGGACACTTGTTCTGTCCCTCTCACACTCGCACCTTCTCCTAAACTGGGATTGCTGCTGTATGGCTTGTCCCCTTCCCACTACCCCTCCTCTCCCCCTACCTGTACCCCCAGGGAGGCATCGCTCATTCCTGAGCTCATTATGTTCAGGTATAGTTCAATAGGCTCAATAATTAACGACCCTCTGAGGAATCAGGACTGCAGTCAGACTGAGGCTCCTAGTCAGTGCAGGAGTATCAGGGCTTGAAGTGAAAGGACTTGTAATTAATGTCCTCTAGAATATGCAAATGAGATTTCCTTGCCCTTAGACCAAAGGCAACTGAATTAGTCAAATAAAAAAAGGGAAAAAGAACAGAAGACAATGTTTAAATTAGAGAACAGAGTGGGGATGATGCTTTTATTCCACGGTAATTTAGATTACAAATTCACTCTCCCCTGGACCAGTGAGCATTTCTGTCTGTTCAGTTGCCTAATTTGTGCTTGGCTCAAAGGAGAAAGTTATTTTGTTTAATTTTTTTTCTTTTCCTCTGCAACTCAGGAAGCTGGAACAGAAGCAGCTCTGGGAAGGAACAGCCAGGTTCAGAAAGCAAAGCAAGACAACACAGCAGCAATCAGCGAGGTGATCTCTGAAAGCAAACACGAGCTCCTGGGATTCTTTCAATTAGGCTGTTTGGGGAAAATCTTTTGGTAGAGGCAAAAACCTGTTTTTTGCAACTTGAATAAATTCTCTTTGCTCCTAAGTCCTTACAGGAGGATGAAGAATGAGGTAAGTAATTCTTTGAGAAGAAAAGGAAAGAGGGTGGATGTATATGAAAGCCACCGGAAAGGGAGAGAGGGTATTTAGCGGTATTCACAGACGTAAAAGAAGATGGAAAAAAGAAAGAGCTGGATGTGGTGTCCACACAGTGGGGTCCTTGAAGAATGAAACTGGACCTCTCTCGCTTCATTGCATTGCCTTATCACTGCTTTCGTCCTCCACGTCTGCAGAAGTCTGCAAAACTGCTGATTTACTCTGCTAAGAACAAGCCTCAAGTGGCAGCATCAGGGCTAGGCTCTCCCCCTCCACTCCACTGCAAAACACTGGAGGACCACAGACCTGCAAATCCATCCTGCGTTCAGTCATTTTCTCTTCCATCTGTTGAGTTCAGTAAACAGCTCAGGAAAAGATAGCACAGCCCTACGCTAAAGCTTGTAGAGATCTTAAGCAGGTAGGTCTGGATGCTCTGGTCCATGGAGCTAAGTTTCCTCTCAATGGTCAGATGTTGACATATTCATCCAAATAAATGGCTAGAGGTGGGTTATTTTGAGGAAATGGAGAGAATTAGGTACTTTTAGGAAATAAGGCACCTCATCCTAAGGAAATCGTCTAAACTAGGGCAGATGAATCTAAAATGGTTTACAAACACATGAGTGGGCAAGTGAATTTACTTCTTTCCACTCTATCTTTAATGCCTGATGCAGGAACATTGCACACTTTGGTGATGTCTTCCAGTCTCACACTTTGCCTGTAAGGTAACACTCCTGGTTTCTCTCTCTGATTACATAAAACAGGTCCATAAGTCTCCCTTAGGAAATTTTCTCCTATCTTTGGCACTTGTGGGTGATGTCCCCGTTCACAGAACTCAGTTTTCCTTCCAGCCAGGAGACAGGACAGACTGCTGAAGAGGGCTAAGGCTGAATATCATCGGCTCCATCAAGGTGACCCAATGTATGGCCTTTCTCAAATCACCTGCCCTCTCCATAATATTGCTTTCCTTCCCTGTCTCCTCCTGGAGGGATTACTGAGGTTGTAACTGCTTCAAGGAAGCAAAACCGGATTTTTTTTTTCCTTTTTTTTTTGCCTTTTTTGCCTTTTTTTCTGGGGATCTGTATGGCAGTGGCCATTTAAGCCCATGTCTGCCTTTCTCTGGGCCCAGTTTATTTGGTGTGTTTCGAAGGATTTCTCTCCGCACAAGTCACTGTGCCGGGCTTGCCCACTAGGTGTCATGAAAACATGAGCTCTCAGAACAGTGGGTGAAGGGGACTTATAGCTGTTTTGTAGAGAATTGCTGGAGTTCCTCCCTGGCCATCTGCTTGCTGTAGGTAGCCCACTCAGTTGGGAACTGTGAGCAAAAGCATCAGCTGCTGCCAGCATCGGCCTATTTTCAGCTCCAAGGAATCACGATTGTTGGCTGCGCTGCCAGGAACAGAAGCACTTGGCATTTTCTGTGTGTTGGTGGGTAGAGGAGCAAACCCAGACAGAGATGGGTTTGCCTTCAGCTGACCCACCGTTAGACATGGACGGTTGTGCATCCCTTCCAAATCTTCGTATCTGCAGCAGGAAGAAATTTGCTCGCCTTACTTACAAACTGCTTGAAGAAACAAGTGTGCTTGAAGAAAAGAAGTTGCACTTGGGATCGGTGAAGAAACCTTCCTGGAAAGGCGCACTTGACTCAGAGAGCAAAAATATAAAGTTTGCAAGCTAGGGACGTGACTCATACTCAGATCAAGAGATGCAGGCTCTATACAGCTTCATATACAAAGGTCTTCGGAGTCTAAACATTCCTTAATAGGTTTTGGATGCTCTCCTTATTTTTCAGAACTGCCCTTTCATTTTTCTTTCATTCTTCATGTGATTAGCTATCATTTATCCACTTGCCTCTCTTCTTTTTTTAAAGAGCTGTCTTCTCTTCTGACTGACCTTCATTCAGGGGGGTTCAAGTGTGTGTAGGATATTTTGTATTAGTTGCTTGCCTTAAGATAAAATGATTGTTAGCGTAGCCGGTTGTTTATTTCCAAATGTTAGTTTTATTTCTTTCCTTGCAGAGGAAAGGAGAAGTAGAGGATTTCAGCTCTTTTGTTTTCATCTGAGGGGTTTCCAAGATGGAGTTAACCACGTTACCTTCCGTGGAGGTAAGCTTTGTTAAAGGTGAAAGCCAACTTTCACCTCCCTCCCTCATGCTGCATTGGCGCACAACAGTGCACCAGGTGACCTTGCTCACTTGGACAAGCTCACTTGGTTGGGAAGATCCTCTTCCAGAGATGATGCCATGTGAGTTGGAGAGCAAGCACATCTTCCCAGAGACTCATGTTAACAGTTCAGAAAATGTACGATTATTCTGAGTCAACAGCTTGTCAGACCCAAATAAGACTTCCACACTCCCTCTTACCTTGTTGGAAGCAAATCCCTCAGGATGTTTTGCAAATGTTTTTCCCTGCCAACCTCTCTCTGTTGGTGTTCTGGCCTAGTTTGTCAGTTAGCTCAGGACAGAGACAAGTCCAAGGAGGTGCTAGGGATGTGACCTCCAGATTTGGGGGTGAAAAGGAAAATGAGAGTTTGCCCATATGGACCAAATCTCTGCTAAGACAATTTGATTCAGGGATTGAGAACAGATGTCAGCTCATTTTATTTGGTCTTCTAGAACTTGGCCTGCAGCTGTAGAAATTTAACACCAAAGGAAGAGAAGCCCAGAGACGAGAAGAGACATATTCTAGGGCGGAGAGTGGTTGCTGGCAGAAGAAAGCCACTAAACCCCTTGCTGCGTGCTTGTGAAGTCATTACGAAGCCCCGCTGCTTGACAGCTGTGCAAAACCTAATGCAAACCTGTGCAAAGCAAAAGTGCCACCTTCATGAGGAACCACCCGCAGCCCCAGTTTCCCCATCTCAGACGAGCCTGGAAGACCTCTGCAGATACATCCTGCCATCCCTATGAAGCGACAGAACCACTAGGAAGCTCGAGCTGGTCGGCAGGAACCCAGCGGCTGTGACGATTTTGGGTGAGCATCTGCAGGTAGCGTGGATGAGCCCCGAAAAGCAGCAGCAGGTTGTGCGTCGCCCATCTGCCCTGCATCCCTGCACACCCTGCGGCCCTCCTCGTCCTTCCCGAGCCGATTATCCTCTGGTTTTATCTGCTTTGAAGCCAGGAGAGGGCAGCAGTGCTCATGGACAGACAAGCCAGTCCCGGTGCTGTCCCCCGCTCCTTGGCGGAGTGTCTGGCAGTGGTGTCCTGGTCATGTTTGGATGGGCAGCAGGGTAGGCAGGTGCCTCTGGCACCTCTAGCTCAGGTGAAACCATGTGGTAAAAAACCCCTTTTCATTGCGAAGGGAAACTTCTTTTCTGCAGCTTAGTTTGCGCAGGGCTGTGATTTAACGACCCTGTCCAACGGTGCAGGCTGTGGCCGAGCAGCCTCTCCCCTGTCTCCTTGCGCAGATAAGATTCCAGAGACCTGCAAGCAAGTGTCTTTGACTTAATTACATCTCTCGACGAACACTTAAAGCCTTCCATGCCTTACAAAATCAAATAAAATAAACCTCCTGCTCCCTGCACCCTCAAATAATGAATGAAAAAATAAAGGAGCCTTCTGAAATGAAGTCGTTCTCTTAATAAGCATTAACAAGTTAGAGTCACATATCTGGGCCTAGCAGTGGGAGCGCGAGTTGAACGTGGACACGTCAGAAGGGAGAGCCACCTCAGAGAGACCCGGACAAGCTGGAAGAGTGGGCAGGCTAGAACTGTATAAATTTTAACAGACAAGTGCAAGGTCCTATATCTGGGATGACATAACCAAATAGCCCAGTACAGGCTAGGATCTGCACGGTTGGGGGCAGCCTTACTGAAAGGGACCTGCTGGTCCTGGTGGACAACCAGCTGAACATAAGCGAGCAGTGCACTGCTGAAGCAAGAAAGGCAACTTGGATCCTGGGCTGCATCCGCAGGAGCATTGCTAGCAGAGATGGAGATGTGGTCACCCCACTCTATTCAGCACTTGTCAGGTTGTAGTTGGTGCACTGTCTCCAGCTGTGTCCCCACAATTCAAGAAAGACACAGACAGTCTGGAGAGGTTCCAAAGGAGGGTCAAGAAAATTATCAAAGAGCTAGAGAACCTGACCTGTCAGGAAAGACGGAAGGAGTAAGATCTGTACTCCCTGGAAAAGGCTTGAGAGGACCTCATCACAGTATTCTGGTACTTAAAGGGCAGCTACAAAGAGGACAGAAGCTCTCTCTTCACATGAAGAAGACAAGGGGCAACAGGTACATGTTACACCAGGGCAGGTTTCATCTTGATATAAGCAAGAGTTTTTTTACAGCGGGAACAGTCAACCACTGGAACAACCTCCCCAAGGATGTAGTGGAGTCCTCATCACTGGAGGTTTTCCAGGTGCAATTGGACAGGTTGTTAGACAATCTCATCTAGGCTCCCTTCCCCACAAAAGATTGGACCAGATGATCTTCCAAAGTCCTTTCCAAACTAGGCTGTTCTATGATTCTGTGATTCTATGAATATGACTAAAAACTTCCCTAGGAGGCACAGCTCATGAACGGTCCTTGGGCCTGTCATCACCAAGTTGGCTTTCTTTGACTCATTCATCATTGGCTTTCCACTTGCAGTGGAGCAGCTTGGTTGAAGATACTTCACTGGTAGAAATAGGATATTTTTGATCAGCAAAATTAGTGTGGGGACCAGCAAACACCCGTGTTGCATTAATTTAACTTTTGGGGTTCCTACAAAAGTACAATTCAATAGACCCTACACCTAAAATGGAGTCTTGCTTGGACCTTCCCAACCTGATAGAGGGTAACAGCTGACACTCTCACACTTGCAAAGTTCCAGTCATCTCAAGAGAACCCCAAGCAGCTGCTCTCTTCTGATCAGCTCCAGCCAGCATGGATCTCACATGAGTTGAGAGTTGTGGCTTCTCTCCTGCTTTAAGATCCCACTGGCTGGACATGGGATGAGTATTTAGCACATATTCTAATTTTTGTTCTGATTGGTGTGGTACATAGAACCCTGGAGATGTCCCTCTGAATGAGTGCTCTTTTATGAAGGACCTCTCCTCCAAGGTGTCTGACCTTGGACTCTAGCTCTGCCTTTGTTCTTTCTTAGTAGATGGTGGCTGCCCCTATCCTCTAAGATCTCTTTCTTAGTTCATGAGTCGTCTGCCAGGATGGGCATCAGAGACTTCCCTGCCCACCTCTGCTTTCTCCAGCCAGCATGAGCCAAAGTGGCCTTTGCTTTCACGATTGAGAAAGAGACATCCATAGGCATAAAACCTGAGCTGTGGAGCTGTGCCAATTCAAAGGCGGGCAAGGTGAGAGGGAAATGGCAAATGCCTCATTGATTTCAAAACTGCTACACGATCCTGCCTGGGAGCATGTGAAGCTGCTAAAACAAAAAACAAATGCTTTAAAAGGACAAAGTGTTGATGGGAAGTTGGCAGGTTGTTTTGTGCCGGCTGTTTACTCTCGTACAAAGCAACCCAAATGTAGACCGGTTACCCAATGGAAACTCCTTGGCATTGTATCTGTTACTCTGAGCCTCACGTAGCTCATTCCTCACCAGCTGGAGCTCTGCAAAACACCTTTCTTAGTCACCAGTGTCCACCCACATCCAGATGCCACCGGTCTTCAGAGAGCTCAAGGAGCAGGAGTAGACCAACATACCTTTCATGTGACATCTAGGGCCTCTGCCTTGCCCTCCTGCTCTTTTTCTCCATATCTGCCTTTAAGCTAATAAAAGGCTGGAGGAACATTGGTTTGGTGACAGGTTGGTACTCAGTTCCCTAGTGTTTGATTCCCTTCTCTGGCACTGTTTTCTCCCATGACAACAGGTCGTGTCATTAAGGCCATATCCCTATGATGGACAGTGACAAAAAAATGCTTTGCATCCATCAGAAGCACAAAGCTGTGCACTCACAGAGCCGAGCTTGAATGAATCTCCTCTGTCTCCCAACATGGCCCGTTAGCCAGGGCTTAGGACCATATGAACCACAGCAATGTAGTGGCTTTTCATCAGCCAGGAATGTGGGGAGAAGCAGCTGATAATTATAGACATGCTGAACCTATTTCTTTACCAGTTCAGGAAATTCTTCAGCAAGTTAAAGTTATTAAGGAAACGTTCCTCTGTAATGATATAATAGTATAACTATAAATCTTCTATAACAATGTGTATATATATATATATGTATATATGTATATAAAACTAATCAGGTGAAGGGTGAGAGAGCACCCAGGCTAGATCAGGCCACCAGGTCTACCTCCAAACCTTCAGCCACACCCCTACAACTCCTTAGCACATCAAGTCGTCTTTCTTTGTCTCTCAGCTCCTATTTTTAGGGCTCTGCTGTTGGACTGAGATCCTCAGGGTGGCTGCACTTGCCCTTACTCTCTGCCCTCTTACTCTCTGCCTTGGGTTCCCTTCTCTAAATTATCCGTCTCCTTGCACTAGCTTGTGAAGACCCTCACCAGCGTCAAGGACCATACAATAGCTTGTTACCACTGATTCTCCTTAAAATATGGTGCATAAAGGGGAAAATTTATTCTGCATGGCTTTTTCTTTCCCAGATATATTTTGCTAGCCGCTCTTGCTACTCTCAAAGTTTTATCGCTCACCTCAGTTTCACTTTCTCTGGGAATAAAATCTCCTCTCATTTCATTTGAAACTGAGTTTCCTCAGCCCCCTTTCTGGTCCCAGCTAAGCCCCACTGTTCCCCTGCTGCCTCTCTCAAAGCCAATAGATGACCTTCCTCAGAACATCTCTGGGGAATTGTTCCCTTCTGCACTGAGCTTTAGATGAGAGGAAAGCCACGTTGCTTCACACAGACATCAGCTCCTGCATATGTCACTGTCGATTCATCCACAGACTGTTGGATAAATTCCAGCACTTTATGCAGGGAATAAAATGAAACGGAGAAAGAAAAAGAAAAAGAAAGGAGGTGGCAGAGATAAGGGGAAACGCCAGAAATTATTGCCTCTCTTCTTTTTTTTTGACTCTAACGCTTCTTTTGTTTGGTTTTTTTTTTTACCCTTCATTCCACTAGTTTCTGGTATTACACTGGTTAAGCCCGTGCTAACCTAATTGTTAATCTATCGTGCCGCTTACTGATGAGTAAGCAAGCAGAGAACTGCCAACCTTATGCCTGCCTTGCAAAGATCTCACTAGTCTTTTCATCACTGAGTTCATACAATCAACACATAATTGTTCTGGCTGTTCCTTGCTAGCCAGATGGACTGCAGAGGAGAGCCCTGACTGCCCAAGGAGGTCCTCCACATGCTTGAAGGACGCGCTTGATGGAAGATAACTTGCTAGCCTCATACTGTTCCCAGTGACGTGCAGGGGAACAAAGCACGGAAGTTCTTTTCAAAACTAGAAAAGACAACAAGGGAAAAAGGCAGCAGGTGCAGCAGTTAAACTCACAACAGTCTTTTTTAATTGGTTTTTTTTTTCTAATACATCTATGACTTCATAACTTCTATGCTGCAAATTCTTTGAGGTTGTGTCTTTTACTGATAGCCTTTTATACAGCACTGCAGTGTTAGTGCGTTGCTGGTAGTGGAAATGTTATCCTCACATCCCAGAGCAGTAGCTATCGGTGGAAACTCCTTCATTTCCTGTTGGGTTCAGTTGGATGAGATGACCTGAGACAATTATCAGCGCTAAGTTTCCAAAAAAAGGTCCTGCAACCTTCCACATCCCCCTGTTTCCTCCCACGGCTCTTACAGGCTCCTTTGAACCAGCAATGGTGCTCTCCAGTCCCCTTGGTGATCTCATTTAGTTCACTCAACTGCCAGAAAAAAAGGGGTTATTAAAAAAACTGCATGTTTTTCTGCCGAGTGAGTCAGCTGAGTCATTTCGCTTTGTCTAGGTGCAATCAGAGCAATGTTACAGTGATTAGAAACATTATACGCGTTTGCCTGGCTAAATTGAGGTGTGAAAGGTGGCCACAGGTACAGCCAGTCTGTTGGAAAGGGAAGTACAAGTAGGTAATTGAAATCATACTGAAGGTTTTCTTTCCCATTTAAAGGACAACCAGCGTCCACCCAGTCAGCTGCTCTGTCTCCGGTGAAAAGTGGTAGCCAGCTGAGAAGTGACTGCTTTGAAATAGTTCTCGGAGTCACAAGGGTTTTTTTGGCCATAGCTTATCACCATTGCAACCAAATCCCAGGTCCTGGATTTCTTTCACTTTTCATTTAAAAAAAAAACAAAAACAGTAACAAGTTCTTGAGACATCTATGCCTCCCAGGCAAGGATGGTCCAGCAAAGGTGCTCACTGCTGCATAAAAGGAGCAGGAAAACTAGTTTTTCTTGAAAGGCAAGGAAACTCGACCAGATGAATCATCCCATCTTTACTTTTTAATAAATACAATGCAGCAGTACTTTGTGCTGTCTCAGATGTGCAGGTCCCATTAGATAACACTACTGGAGGATCTTTTCTGCTAAGGTGAAGGGAAAAAAAAAAAAAAAAGAAGCCTAGAGCTAATGTCAGAAGAGGGGTGAATTTCAAGCTTTGAATTAAAAAAAAAAAAAAGTCTTCCTTTGAGCCAAAGACATTACTTTGTGGAAGGAAAGACTGTTGGCTGCTTGCAAGATCCCAAGTCCAACTGCGAATACAAAAACGTGGATGCTGTCTTGATGTCATGGTCAGGCTGCAGCAGGAATACTGTTGTTGTCCCTGCCTTCTTATCTGCTGACGCATCCAGACACACCACACCTACCTAGTTTCAAAGAGGGAGGCCCAATCAATCCATCTATCCCCTCCTTGGAGACCTCTTCACCCAAAAACCAGCCCTTTGCCAGGAATCACCTATGCCCCAAGCCTTGTCTCTAATTAGAGATATATTTGCAACAGCTTTCTCAAAATCATATGCTCTAGTGCAACCAGCAATGAGATACTTCTCCCAAAGCTGCTGCTGAACAGAAAGGACTGAGTGTACCGGTGTCATCTGACTCCCACTGTGGAATCGTGCTAGTTCTGCACATCAAAATATCAAGCAAGTATTGGTAAACTGCAGAGGATGGTGTAGAACAACTAGAAGTATTTAAAAAGTCAGGAGGGAGACGAGATTAAAAGGAAACAATATGCACAATTTGTCTAATCTATGACTAAGGGGACCAGAGCTGTCTACAAGCATTTGCAGAATGTAAAAACAACAAAGAATGAGAAAGATTGGTTTAGAGCGGAACAAAGAGTATTATTAGGAGCAGTGGGAAGTGAAAGAAAGTATAGCCTGAATTGCTCAAGAGTTTAATATATTCCACTGTACACATTCATATTATATAACGGCCTTTTTAAACACTTTATCTTTTTGTGGAGAACTCTGGCCTTTTCCAGAAATATATATATATTTTTTTTCCAGAATATCTGATCATAATTCATCATCCTTCTTTTTTAAAAAATAGAAATGATAAAAAAAAAATAGCTCTGGCTTTCAGTGGCTGACTTGGAAAGCAACACCATCTGTAGTCTTATTTTTAATAAAAAAGATTATATGGTAAAAGACTTGTGGCTGGAGCCCACTCAGATGCCTGGGAAAGGCAGGAGAGCTCCAAGAGCTCCTCTGGGCACACTGAATCCGTTTTAGAGACACCTCAGAAACGGGACCAAAAAGGCCAAATGTCAGGGAGTTAATGACAGAGAAGGAAATTGGTTGAACTCCCCAGAGCAACATTCTCTGCAAGAGAAAACCATCCTCCCGAAAATTTCATGCAGCACCTTACCAACTTTATATATATATATGTATGTGTGTATATATATATATACAGACGCACATATATATATTTATATGCACACAGGCACATATATACACACACACATATATAGGGAACTGGTGCTTTTCAGAGGGAGTTTTATAGGAAATTAGTATCATACTTGCCAAATGTGGGTGCCAGGAGGCTGTATCGTGACAGGAGGGATATTTCATTTCTGGTGGTATGATGTGTGATGTTCCCCCCACCAAGCTGATGCAAAGTGTTCCAAACGGCTTTCTGAAGGTCTTGAGGAAAAATAGCTGCGTAGATTGGTAGGTAGGTAGGTAGACAGGCAGACAGGCAGACAGACGGACATGTGGACTATGCTTGTTCCAACAACTTTTAAATGGCCACCACCTTTAAATGCTCCACAGAAAAAGCTGATCCTTTTCTGATTATCTTTAACATTCGGATTCACAGGAATTTTGTGGGTTTCCTGAAGTCAAAAGGAAGTCAGCAGCTGACTCATATGGCACGGCCAGCGATTTCATTGAAGTCAAAATACACTGAAAGAGGTATCCCCTCTCAAGAAAAAGACTTCAGGACAGGCTTGTGTTCAAGTGAAGTTCAATTAATGGTCTGGTTTTCTCACTTAAAATGATGTAGCTAGCATAGAGCATGAACGTGTTCATCTTAAAACGTCGGGCACTGAGATACTACTTGAGAACATATTTCCCAGATAGTCAGATCCTCATAGTGGCCAACAAGCCTGGTCCTGCTTCCCTGAAGACAGTGAAAACCTCTTTAAACCACAGAGAAGTTAACAGTACTCTTCCAGTATAATGGTCACTCAGTAGGTAGTTAACTACAGGTAATGCTGGAGAGAGATAACCGCTCCTATGCACAAATTCAGCTCTTGTGAAAACATTGCAAGGTGAACCTTGCTCCTAAACAGTGCTCCCTCCAGCTCTTTAATTCTGTTCCTGTTGACTCTACAGAAAGCCTCAGGACAGCAGATGCCTCTGTTTTCTCTGTCACAGAATCACAGAATCACCGGGGTTGGAAGGGACCTCTGGAGATCATCTAGGCCAACCCCTCTGCCAGAGCAGGGACACCTACAGCATGTTGCACAGGATGGCGTCCAGGTGGGTTTGGAATGTCTCCAGAGTCGGAGACTCCACCACCTCTCTGGGCAGCCTCTTCCAGTGCTCTGCCACCCTCAAAGGAAAGAAGTTCCTCCTCATGTTCAGATGGAACTTCCTATGTTCCAGTTTGTGCC
>VYXH01003522.1:167470-184102 GCA_013397275.1 Burhinus bistriatus | reverse complement strand
TGTTGAACAGGACTGGACCCAGGACTGACCCCTGGGGAACACCACTTGTCACAGACCTCCAACCAGGCTCTGTGCCACTAACCACAACCCTCTGAGCTCTGTCTGCCAGCCAGTTTTCAATCCACCCCACTGTCCCTTCATCCAACCCGCACTTCCTAAGCTTGCCTATGGGGATGCTGTGGAAGACAGTGTCAAGTGTCCTCGCTCAGAGACAGGCTTTGCTAACCTCTCCCCTGTGAGCCCAGTCCAACTTTAGGAAAAAATAATCTCTGCCATAGCATACTCCCTGCCACTTTCCCAATGGTCTCCCCCAGCCATGTGATGGGACTTAGATTTAAGCCAGTTTTGGTTTGTATCACCCTTTTCATCAGCCTGTGGTAGGGACAACCCAAAGTACCCCATCATCCCACAGCCACAAAAATACCCGTCTGGCGCATCATAACGAAAGGCAGCTGTGTTCTTCATGCCGTGTGTGTATATCCAGTCACAGGACCCATCATATGGTCTGATATACACGTGTAATCTCACAGTAAGTTCAGAAGTGATCCCATTTTTCCCCGGAAAATGCCCGTTTTTCAAATGGATGGCAATACTTCCACTCCCGTGAGAAGGAAGGATTTTGGGGGGAAGAAGATACCACAAATTTTAGGTGTTTACAGTGCAGGCATTGCTGTTTGCACCAGCTGTCCAGCCAGTTAAGAGGAGTTCATATGGTCTGCTCGAACCCCTCTGCCTTGTGTGACCTTTTCCCTTAGCTCTCCGTGGTGGTATCCAGACAAATCACCTCCCACACATACTGACTAATTACTGCTCTTTGCCCAATTACCACACGCCAATCCTCCAAGCAAAAGCAAAACATCTGCACCCACTGAAATGACGGCCATGAGCTGAATCCGGAATGTGTCTCCTATTTCCAGTTCTCCCTGTAGTAAATCTGTGCTAGCCAGGGCTGTGCTTTCCTCTTCGAGTACATCATCAAACAAGAGCTGACAATAAACACACCCAACTGTGTTTCAGCTAACGCAGCCCCCTGAAACACGATGCACAGCAGAGGAGCTGCCACAAGAAAGCCAAAGTGATTTCAGTCCCAAGCTTTATTATACGCCCTGCTTAATTGCTTATAATTCACATGAGGAAAATAATCATTTCTCCTTTCTTTCTTAATTGCACTCAAGTATTATGAATCCAACTGCATTTTCCCCCTTTCAATCATTGGACCCAACTGTTATTACGACAGGGCTTTTTTCAGTATTATTCTGCTATTGATTTGCATGGTGGATGGTTTATATTGCTAATTAGCATCTATTAAAGCTGGTATCCTATTCAAGCCTTGATGAATGGAGATGAAAAGGCATCAGAATAAATCGGAGCGTGAGAAACTGAGTTCCCTTTTACTGCCCATTGGGAAATATTTCAGAATTGAACTTGAACGTGTCTGTATGTGCGCACGTGAATGTTATACATGCACCTTGTATCGTTGTTATTATGGTAGTTAACACGTCTCTCAAGCCTGTCATCCAAGGTCAGGGTACTATAGAACGGAAGAGTCATCATATTGGGCTAAACTGGGTACAGTATCCTGTCTCCAGGTTCCAATGAGCAACTGCAGGTTTCCAGGGAGAAACAGAAGCACTGGGCAAAAATAGGAGTCATATATGACCAGTGTCCAGCAATCCTAAGTTCAGGGACTTTCCAAGCCAGAGTTGTTAACAGTCCTTGCTAGAAGTCCTCTAAGCATAGTCACTGGGAAAAGATGTCTTGGGAAAGCAGAAAATTTACAACCTGTGTAAATGGGAGAAGCAAAGGAAAGACCTTTTTGCCTCCTCATGGAGATGGGGAACTAAGTCTTGGAAAGACTAAAGGCCAGTACTTCAAAAGTGATGATTATTACATACGTAAGGGTCCCGCAAATGGTACCAGTGCTGAAGGGAAAGTAGTTTCCAAGGCCAACCCATCAGGTGGACTCTGAGAAGCCCCAGGTGACTGAGCCTTGTAGCGTAGAACAGTTTATTTAATAAATCCAGAAGGGTAAAACTGCTGTGACTGTCTTCGGTTTCACAGTGCGTTGTCAAATCAGTGCTTAAATACCGCAAACACTTTGCTAAGATATAAGTGCCCTTGACAATACAAGCCTGATGCCCTGGAGGTCGTGGAGATAGAGATGACAGACCCAGTAAGCCCAAGTAAACCCAAAGCTCCAAGTTTGACTGGTAGGCTTTAACATCTGCACTCCAGAACGCTTTCCTGACATTCTGATGGCTCAGAGCATTGACATGAGGCGTTACATGCTGGAAAAAGTTGCACTACGGTGGAAGGTGAGAGGACAAGATGATGAAGCTGTAAGCTAAATTATGGTGGTGATGCTTTTGGCCAGGAAAGGATCTGGGACAATAGCAAAGTATGATTAAGTCCTGATACAGGAATCGTTCCCTACAAAAAATGTAAATCAGAAATTTCTCTTTAACAACACATTTAAAAAGAAAACCAAGGGAAATATTCTGCCCCTTTAGGATGGAGAAAAGGAGGCTGACGGGAGACCTTATAGCTCTCTACAACTACCTGAAAGGAGGTTGTAGCGAGGTGGGGGGTTGGTCTCTTCTCCTAGGTAACAAGTGATAGGACAAGAGGAAATGGCCTCAAGTTGCGCCAGGGGAGGTTTAGATTGGACATTAGGAAAAATTTCTTCATAGAAAGGGTTGTCAAGCATTGGACCAGGCTGCCCAGGGAAGTGGTGGAATCACCATCCCTGGAGGTATTTAAAAGACAGGCAGACGTGGTGCTGAGGGACATGGTTTAGTGGTGGTTTTGGCAGTGTTAGGTTGATGATTGGACTCGATGATCTTAAAGGTCTCTTCCAACCTAGGTGATTCTGTGATTCAGTTTCCCAACCCTTCCTCTGTCTCAAACCCTCATTTCTGGGGGTGCAGGGTGGCACAGGTTGTTATATATGAGCGGGCATAAAACCCAGCAGGTCTTTTACATAAACACTCACACAGAACAAACCACTTTTGTTATTCCATCCCATGGTGAAAAATTGACTCCAGCCCTTATACTGTGTCTTTCCTTTTTTTTATAAGTCTGTGATCTCTTGGTGGGATAAGTCAAAAATGAGTCTACCTCCCAGCTCCATGCAATGAGGTTTCCGGCCTTTATTTGAACAAAACATTTCCATGTTTTCACATGGAAGAAGACTCCATATGTGGTGTAAGCTGGCATAGCTGCAAAAAAGCTGGCGACCTGGGCTACCAAATATGAGCCCTGGTGTTGGAGTGGTGTTCCCCTGTGTTGGAGATCTCCATGTAGCTCTGTCTGCAGAAGAAATCAATAAAAAAGAGACGATGCATGCACTGAAAGTCATAGACTGGAGGGGAAATACGGAGACACTGGTTGAACATGCAGGGGTGGGGTTGGGAAAATCAAAGCCCATCTGGAGTTAAATCTGGTGAGGGACATAAAGGGCAACAAGAAAATTTTCTGCAGGCATATCATCAGCAAAAGGACAACTAGGGAAAATATGGGCCTGTTGCTGAACAGGGCAGGGGCTCTGGTAACAAAGTGCATGGAAAAGGCCAAGGTGCCTCAAAGGCTTCTTCAGCTCAGTCTTCACTGGTAACACCGGCCTTCAGGAATCCCTGTCTCCTGAGACTAGAGCAAGGAAGACTTACCCTCGATGGAGAAGGATCAGGTTAGGGAACACTTAGACAAACTTGAAGTACACAACTCTATGCGGCATGACTGGACGTACCCATGTGTGGAGGAATGGCTGAGTGAAAAGGGGCATGATTTGATTGCAATGAGCAATCCAGTCTTTGAGCTAAGCAAAGGCCCCAAAACGACTGTGAACTGTCCTTGAACGGCTTAAGGGTAAGGGAGTCATCATTTGGCAAGCAAGATAAGCGACACCACCTGGGAGTAAGGAGGAATTGTTGCTTGGCATGGACAAAAGGTTCCCACCAATTATGTGAGCATTCCAAGCGTGTGAACAAAAGTTGTAATCCAATTGTATAGCTATCGCTAGCGCGTGCTTTTGCTATTTGTCTATATATACTCTGTGAGAACTTGAATAAAGGGAGAACGATCATACTCATATTGAGACTCCGTCGTTACTCCGTGTCCGTCTCCCACTCTGACATTTGGTAGCAGAGAGCACGCTACGGAAGCGCGACTGGGCACTCCGACACCCATGAGTACTGATGTCATTGCAAGGTTACTCTTACTTACCTTTGAAAGGTCATGGTGATCAAGGTGATGTTCCTAGGAGCAGACGAAAGTAAACATCACTCCTATCTTTAAGAAGGACAAGCAGGGTAACTCAGGCTAGTGAGTCTCACATCAGCCCTTGGCAAGATGATGGAGCACCTAATCCTGGAAACTGTNTGTGAGAACTTGAATAAAGGGAGAACGATCATACTCATATTGAGACTCCGTCGTTACTCCGTGTCCGTCTCCCACTCTGACATTTGGTAGCAGAGAGCACGCTACGGAAGCGCGACTGGGCACTCCGACACCCATGAGTACTGATGTCATTGCAAGGTTACTCTTACTTACCTTTGAAAGGTCATGGTGATCAAGGTGATGTTCCTAGGAGCAGACGAAAGTAAACATCACTCCTATCTTTAAGAAGGACAAGCAGGGTAACTCAGGCTAGTGAGTCTCACATCATCCCTTGGCAAGATGATGGAGCACCTAATCCTGGAAACTGTTTTGAAGCACATGAAGGACAAGAACTGTTCAGTCCACCTCTATCCGTGTATCTAGTTCATACTCCATCAATTTGTCTATAGGGATGTTATGGAAGACAGTGTCAAAAGCCTTGCTAAAGCCAGAATAAACAATATCCACTTGTCCCCCTTATCTACCAAGCTAGTCATCACTCTGTAGAAGGTGTCCTGGTTTGAGGTAAAATAGAACCAGAAGGTTTTTCAGGTTAGTAAGTCACAACTTCCCCTTCATAAATCCATGCTGACCAGTCTTCATCATCCTTCTTGTTCTTCATGTGTTTGGATATGATTTGGATTTGCTTCATCACCTTCCCAGTGATTATTGCTCTCTGTTCAACACATATGACAGTATATCTGGAGCTCTCTGTCCAGTTTTGGACTCCCCACTACAAGGAAAACCGTGAATGTAATTAAGCAAGTCCACTGGAGACCACTGAGATGCCTGGAGGGCCAGAGCAAATGGTCTAGGAACAGAGTCTGAGAGAACATGCTTTGTTCATCCTGGAAAACTAAAGGTTGAGGGAAGATCTTACAGTCTATAACTACCTTCCAGGTTGCTATAGGAAAGATGGAACCAAACACTTCCTGAGACGGAACATCAGAAGGTCAAGAGGCAACATAACATGTTACATCAAGGAACATTCCAACTAGATATAAGGAAAAAAATGTACGGGTCAAACACTGAAACAGATCACCCAGAGAAGCTGTGGAAGCTCCTTAGTTGGAGATATTAAGAACTTGGGCAACTTTGAGCTACCTGATTTGATGTCAAAGCATCTTGGAGGGTGGGAGGGGGTTGGACCCAGTAGCTTCCAGACGGTCCTTTCAACCTGGATTATTCAGTGATCCCATGGAGAATAGGACTACTGGGCAACTTCAAGAGGTCCTCTAGTCCCTGCTGTGCTCCAACGTAGGGTCAATTCTCTGTACACCTTTCCTGACAGACTTTCTACTAACATGCTTCTAAAACTCCCTAACGGTGGAGATTGTGCCCACTGTTCAAACAACAATTCTAACACTTCACCATCCTCTGTGTCGATAGTGTCTTCTTAATATTG
Source organism: Burhinus bistriatus (assembly GCA_013397275.1). Lineage (NCBI taxonomy): Eukaryota > Metazoa > Chordata > Aves > Charadriiformes > Burhinidae > Burhinus > Burhinus bistriatus. The sequence goes on along the minus strand of VYXH01003522.1, from coordinate 178,323 downwards.
AACCATAATTTCACTGACTGGAATTTAGATTCAGGATGTCCTCCCCTATCCCTGATAGACACGGAGAATAGATATTAGCTTCCTCTTTGCAGACTCATTTTGCATTTTAGAAGATTGCATCGTGCAGCCTTTGCATGTCTTTCCCCTTCCCTGCCATAAACACAAGAACAGTCAAAGCCATTAAAGGACACAAATGCAAAATGGATACACAAGGGAGGGGTTAGAGGATCTTGGCAACCATCTATTTTTTTAGAATGTTATAATGAAGAAATTGATCTTTCACATGCTCAGTAACAAGTCTATGAAACTCCCCACCACAGGACGTCTGTGGCGAAGATCTCAATAAAGCTTTGACCTGCTGGATGCTGATACCAGCCACCAGAGTTTCAAAAGCTAATATTAGGAAGTCTAACATGGCTTTAGGAAATGCTATTAAACCTCTTCCTTTGTCACAAATCTATTTCAGATTCCTATCAACATTTTAGAGTCAAAGTAACACCCCACATCTACCATTCACAAGAATTCACAAGAATGTTTGCATCTTCTTGCTAAAGACCTGGCATCATTTGAATTTCGGTGAGGGGACCTAACGGTCATCATGGCCAATGCTTGTAGAAAACTGTACCAGAGGGGGAATTGATGGTGAGCCGAGATCACTGCTTTTCGTGCTAGCATGGCTGTCTGCTTGTCTGTGTCTTTTAACACTGTTTGCAAACTGCTTTATGCAGGAACAATCTGTTTGTTCAGTACTTACTGCAGTGGGGCTTTGCTCCAAGTCTGGATGCTTTTGTAACTAAAATGACATATTTCCAAATCAGAATAATTTGGATAGATTACAGACTCCAAGGGCTTGAAGAGCTGAACTGAAGAGGGGCTGAATGACCCACTGGGGAGGCTCTTTTTATGATGAATATAGAGGGAACTTGGACAGCCCCACCTAAAGCTCAAGACATTGCTGTCTGTGCTGACAAGATCTCCAGTAACTGTGGTTGGCATGTACATTAGGACATCAGATTATACTTGTTTTGATCTGGACCCAAATCCCACTAGTTTTACCACAATCCTGGACACTCCAGCAAGGACTGAGAATTTGTCCAGAGAAGGGCAACAAAGCTGGTGAGGGGTCTGGAGAACATGGCTTCTGAGGAGAGGCTGAAGGAATTGGGATTGTTTAGTCTGGAGAACAGAAGGTTGAAGGGAGACCTTATTGCTCTCTACAACTCCCTGAAAGGAGGTTGTAGTGAGATGGGAGCTGATCTCTTCTCCCAAGTAACTAGCGATAGGACAAGAGGAAATGGGTTCAAGTTGTGCCAGGGGAGGTTTAGGCTGGACATTAGGAAAAGAAATTTCCCTGAAAGAGTTATCAGACATTGGAAGAGGCTGCCCAGGGAGGTGGTTGAGTCACCATCCCTAGATGTGTTCAAAAGTCGTGTAGATGTGGTACTTGGAGACATGGTTTAGTGGCGGACCTGGTAGAGTAGGGTCAATGGTTGGACTAGATGATCTCAAAGGTCTTTTCCAACAGAAATGATTGTATGATTGTATGATTCTATGACTGCAAACCACAACTCAGATATGCTGGTAGAGGACAGGCGGGCAGCGCAGGTCATCTTTGCTCATAGCCTGCTCCAGGGATGTTCTTTAAGCCCATTCTTGAGGGTCTGATCTATCCTAAAGCGGTTTTGAGTGGAATTTCCTATGGGTTGACATGGTCATTCCGTGTCTGGGTCTGTTGCCCTTTCTGTGTGTCCTCCCAGTAACTTTTGAACTCATTGCCTGAATTAAAACACATCCTGCAAAAGAGCAGAGATCTCAAAGGTTCTCAGAGGTTGCATTTCCACATGCTTCAAAATCAGCAACACTCAAGTCTGTAGGGAAATACGCTTCATTAACTCAGATACTCACGGTACCACTGTTTTCCTCTCTTTGCTAACTCACAAAAAGGTGAGTAAGATCATTTACCTCTTCAAATAAGGATAACAAATGTTGTTTTACAGTCTGCCAGTCAAAGGATAGGGGAGAAAAGCTGTGACCACTAATCTTGGTTCTATTCAGTAGAGGACTAAGAACCTTATTTTTTTAGGGACAGACATATCCCTAAGATGAAAGACAAGTCTCTAGTCTCTTTTTGGAAATCCTACTAGAAACATAACTACATATTGAGGATAAAGCACATGTTTATGAATGTAGCAGTAGAGAGTTTGTAGGTCTGGATGACTGGCAGATCAGTTGTCCAACCTGTGATTTTAACCACCAGGTATTCTGCAAAAACATGAAATGGTACTTGGGAAATGATTGCAAGAAAACCCATCAATGAGGAGAAAGGATGATACATCAGTCTGCATGACAGTGGATAAGCCAAAACTGTGGGGATATAAACCAGTACATGGATAGTTAAAACTGAGAGTCATTTTTAGCTGTCTAAGAAACAAAAGCCACTGTAGCAATATTATGCAAAATTTCTGTTCTGCAAAGCTAGCTGGCTGTTAGGTTAAAGAAGGTTATGAATCCCTGGTGTGAAAGAGCAGTTCTTGTGCTCTTTTGTTTGCAGTGCTTATGCTTTTTAGAAAGTTTTGGGCAGAAAAGCAGGAAGAAAAACAGTTCATTTGAATAATTGTCTACTGAACACTCTGTCAAAAGAACCTTCCACTTCCATCTGTGGATTGAAAATAGAGATAAAACAGCGGAGACCTGGCCAGGTAGGAAAGAATGATCAGAAACTAGGAAACTCACAGAAAACCTGTGAGCAAGCATCGTGAAATATGGAAGGAAAGAGACTTCTCCTTAGGGAACCCAAAATGCAGTTTTGTTGCAATACAGAAAATACTGGAAACTGCTGGACTAATGATAGGAGGAAAGGACCTGTTTTCTAAGACAACGGTCAGAGGACATCTTTGTTTCCAAATGTAATTGTTTTTTCCCTTTCCCTAACAGATCCGAAGTTCTTTCTTTAAACAACACATTTGTCTAGCTTGAATTCAGGAAAGCATACCTTTAGAGATGCAAAGGCAGGTTAATGCTTTTTTTTTTTGTGTGCTCACTGTAACTCCAGTTTGGGGAGGATCCACTTCAAAACTCTGTCTGACTCTAGGCCCCATCACATCAGCACTGAAAGCCCTCTCCAAGCTCTTCCAGCCATCCTGTCACCAGTTCTACCCCGTTCTAGCGATGGTCAGCAGGTGTCCTCTCCTAGCTCAGCCGGACAAGTCTCATGCTCTGAGATGTTATCAGAATGAGTGACGTCTGTCTATAGCTATTTAAGTCAACCATGCCAAGGTTGTTCTTTATAGCTGTGAGTCAAGGGACAACACAGGCAGTGTACAGGGTTTTTAAGTAAGTGACAAGATAGGAATCCAGTTTTGGTAGCTCGAGGCTAACTCTCGGCATTGTGGAGTAGGAAAGAGTGAGGAATAGCTGGAAAAGTCTGCAGGAATAGTGTTGATACAGGTACTAGACTGTGCCTAAAAGTTTGTAGACAAAGGTATATGTTTGTGAGTTTATTTATATAAATATCTCCATGGCTCCCCAATCATTTGAATAGCTTGGTACATTTGTGTTGACTCTTAATTGGTAGATTTTGTAAGCTTTGCTTTTTCTTTTTTTTTATTTCTTTTGTATTGTAGTAAAGACTCATCTGTTACAGGCTCCAGCCCCTGTGAGACACCAGCAGGTGAAATCTGCCCTTTGGTCTAATGCAAAAATAATGATTCACTGGAGTAATTGCTTTGGTTCCTGCAGTACTATAGAGAAAACCTTTCATTTTATCAATAAANCCTCCCTTCCTCTCTTAATCTCTGATGATGGGTCATCACAGGCCAGTATTTGCACTTATGTGCACCTCCCTATATTGAGCTCATGCAAATTGTTCCGTGGAGCTGTTCATAGGCTAGATCGGTCTCAGGGAGTACAAACAGTGTTCAAAGAATTACTTTCTCTAAGCTCATTGTTGTAGCGTCTTCTAAATACAAGGAAGAAAGGTCATGCTTTTTGAAGTCTAACAGTTTTAATAATCAAAGACTATATCCAAGAGTCATTCACACGACACATAACAGGATATAGCACGCTCAAAGAGGCATCTCTTTCTTATGCTTTCATATTGCTGCATCTCTCTAACTATGCCCTCTGTCAAAACAAGCAGCAGGGTTCCTACTCCGACTTCTTTTTATTCCTACTTTGGTCTATCAAAACAAACAAAAATATCCAACTGGTTGTTTTGCACAAAAGACAAAGAAGAACGGTACCCTCAGAGACTTGCTGTGTCCTTCCTACAAAGAAATGAAACCTGGCATTTAAAGGAGACTGCTATTTTAAGTGATCCCAACTCTGTTTCTTCTTCTTTGTGTGTCATTGACACCGCTGGGGTGCTATCACCGAGTGGCAATTCTGGCTGTCTGCACAGCAGCATAAAACATATGACCATGGTAACCCCTGTACCTCAAGATGTCTTGGGTTACCAACTCTATGTGTATTTGGTCACTTTTGGAGTGCGCAGTGCACCTGAAGACGCACTACAAGGGTGACTGCTTACAGAAAATGAGCTTCTGTATTTTTCTTAGTGGCTTGATGCTTTATGGTCTTCTCTGTTTTATGCCAGTGAATTGAAGCAGAACAGCTTGAATTAAACATAGACAGTCTAGGAAATGGGCCAGCTAATCAACACTACAGCAAACAGGGAATCCCACCTGCTTGCAGGTGTCTCTCTTGTTTTGTGGGGCAAGAACAATGTGTTTAATACTATTATACCGTTATAAGTCATTTCAATGAATTCCCAAAATAGAAAATTGCCATGGTGTAATCAATATTGGCACAGATTTCTCCCAGTAGAGTTGAAAGGGGAACAGAATGATATGAATAGATGTTCATACAAGCTGAGAAATGCAGATTAAATTGTTCTTTGGAATAAATTCATCATACAAGAAATTACATTCCCCAAACTATTTTTTTTTTTTCCACTGTTAATAAAAAAAGAACCCCAAAACATAAAAAAGTTTATTCTTAACATCTTTGAGGGAGATATGAAGGGAAGGTTGCTTACCCACTGTCAGATTTTAAGAAAATGGGAAACACAAAATGATTGTTGTTTGGAAACTTCACAATTTTTCTAGTTACTTCCAAAGGAGAATTTCAGACTGAGCTAAAGGCATTTAACCCCGACTGCCAAAAATTGTAAGTACAGATACTAGGAAATGTTAACACCCTTGAGAGTGAGAGAGAGCAGGCAACAGAAATCTTCCTGGTGATGGATGAGCTAACCTAAAATATTGTATCTGCAACAAGCACCCGCCATTTGTTAATGGAAGGAAGCCATCATAGTATTTTCCAGATACGGATTATTGATTTCTTAGGCTAGGAGAGCTAAAAATAAGAAGCATTTTAGCTCTATTATACCCCTGTGATTGGTCTGCTTTCACAAGTACTGTGCATACATACAGTGACTTTGGGCTGGATTCCTCTGCCTGAACAAGAACAACAGCCCGAGGGGAAAATCCATGATCCAAAGCCTCAACTGACAAAAAAAAAACCTAAGTAACATCACTAGTTTTGATGAGGAAAATGGGCCTTGCTGAGTGTGTCAGTCTGACCCTCTGCACCTATCAGCTCTTCATTGGGAAAGAGGGAATTAAATCTCAGCTTTCATAGGGACACAGTATGGAAAAATATTTTGGAAGACTGAGAATGATCAAAGCCCTGGAGAAATCAAAGCTGGAATTTGATAACAAAATTCACAGGGTTGGAAAGGACTTCCTGAGGTCAGTAATTCCAGGCTTTGCAGCGAGGCGTGGTCAGTTCCACCTAGGTCCACCCTGATCCACTTGTGTAGGACCTGCTGTTATTCTTGCCAAGCTAAACACTTCCCACCCCTTCCAAAAATCAATTTCTGTGCTTCATTAGCCTTCCTGATGAAAAGATTTTGATAATTTCCAAGCTTATCTCCCCTGCTTGAATGTAAAGTCTCTCATTTCCTTGACCATCGCCCATGGACCTGCACTCTGGGTTCTTCCCTTTGTCCCAGCAAAAGGCTTTTAGATACCTGAAGACTCTTTTATAAACTCTTTTATCAAGCCTCACCACTAATGACGCATCTGAGCGCTCTTCTTTATATATTTGTTGGCTAGGATTTTTGTGATGTTTTGAACTGTAAATGGTGGTGGGTGAGCAGTTAACACAGCCTGCAGTACACTTGTTACTGGCCTGGAAATCTGCTGTTGTGTCTCACCTCCAGATACCTTTTTGATAACATGGACTGGGTATTCAAAGGAATTCAGATTTTTTTGGTAGCCTTTGGTGACACAAAATGAAAAGTCTGGGCCATTGGTCCTCAAATCTCTGGCGGACTCTTGCTAGACACCTATCTCAAGAACAGATAAAATGACCCCGGTCAAACTGAAGACGTGGTCCAAAGCACCGATTCTGAGTAGCCTGTAGCATTTCAGAATGACGCCTTCCCATTACAAACCCGCTAAACCTGGTATATACATCCCGCTTTAAATGCAGCTCCTTGAAGGGAAATCCTTGCAGACAGCAAAGCTGCATTTTCAGGACATGGAGGGAGGCAATTAAAGGGTCAAAGCCAACCATACTAGGGTCTAAGTTCAATCAGTTGATCCTTTTTTCCACATTAAACTAAAAGGGGCAGATGTTGGAGAAAACGCATTAGAGAAAAGCACGATGTCGTTACTGAACCAGGTGTTATGATGGTTCCTGGGTTCATATTACCTGTTAATCTTACACTTATTTCCAATTATTTCTTCCTTTTTTTTTTTCTCTCTTTGTAGGCTGTTTAGGTATTCAACACATTTTTAATACTTTCACCGTTCAGAAAACTTATTCTCATTCTCCAGGTTCAACGAGAGGATTTCTCTTCCAATGTGATTTTCAGACATTTCACATTAATATCCCACAATAATCCTCACCAGAAAGATAGTCTGTTAAATGACAATGTGCACAAGCGACATTTCAACATGACTGCTCTTTGTTAGCACACTGAGATTTTTCAAATCCTAATTAGTAGCCAGAAGAGGAATCCGTTCCAGTCCTTGCAAGACTTCCCTTCGCCACAACTTCTGCTGTAATTTTTAAATACCTTTCCCTCTGCCATTTTATCCTACGCAAGTGGACCATATCAGCTTTTCTGGATATCCTTTCTAATTCCAGAGCTTATGGGGCATGGATGTAGCTAAATCATCTTCCATATGATCAAGAAGTGAAAGGTGTTGACAGCAGCTCAAAGAATCGCTGTGATGCATGGATGACAGTGATGTCCGCGGCTGCACACTGGACATCATTTTGCAATGTATCATCACCTGCACAGTCCCCATGAGCTATTTTACAAAGTCTTGAAGCCCTTTTCATCTTGGCTATTTCTTATCATAGAATCATAGAATGGTTTAGGTTGGAAGGGACCTTAACAATCATCTAGTTCCAACCCCCCTGCCATGGGCAGGGACACCTCCCACTAGACCAGGTTGCTCAAAGCCCCGTCCAACCTGGCCCTGAACGCCTCCAGGGATGGGACCTCTACAACTTCCCTGGAAAACCTGTTCCAGTGCCTCACTACCCTCAGAGTGAAAAATTTCTTCCTGAGATCTAATCTAAATCTCCCTTCTTCCAGTCTGAAGCCATTACCCCTCGTCTTATTGCTACATGCCCTTGTAAAAAGTCCCTCTCCAGCTTTCTTGTAGGCCCCTTTCAGATACTGGGAGGCTGCTCTAAGGTCTCCCTGGAGCCTTCTCTTCTCCAAGCTGAACAAGCCCAACTCTCTCAGCCTGTCCTCATAGCAGAGGTGCTCTAATCCTCTGATCATCTTCATGGCCTCCTCTGGACCTGCTTCAACAGGTCCATGCCCTTCTCATGCTGGTGGCTCCAGAGCTGGACTCAGGATTCCAGGTGGGGTCTCACCAGGGCGGAGTAGAGGGGCAGAATCCCCTCCCTCGCCCTGCTGGCCACGCTTCTTTTGATGCGGTTGGCCTTCTGGGCTGCAAGTGCACATTGCTGGCTCATGTTGAGTTTCTCATCCACCAACACCCCCAAGTCCTCCTCAGGGCTGCTCTCCATCCATTCTTAAACAAGAAGGGGAAATTCCAGCAACACAGGGTAGGACCTGGACTTGGGAAACTTGCCATTTTCCTCAAGCTTAAACAGAAATATATATTATATTGTGTATTGTATCTTATATTAATATGCCATTTCATATTGCATTGTAACAAACTGCGTTGCACCCAGTTGTGTTGTAGGGTACTGAATTACATTGCTGTGGACTGGACTGCAATGTAGTCTATTTTGTAGCAATATTTTATATCGTAGTGTACCCTCATTTCATCTTACATATCAGGCTGCATTCTACCCTGGCTGAACTGATTAACCAGGCTGTCCTGATAACCCCATGCTAGAAAGTGTTATTCCTTTGTTTGCACAAGCCGGACTCACTTGTCTCACTGCCAGGTTTGGGGAAGGATGGGAAGACAAAAGTTTGTGCCCTGACTTCTCTCCGTTGTTCAGGTGGGATCACAACCACAGTTGCTGTGATAGCTTCTGGCAGGCATTCAGGGACTCGGAGAAAATCAGGGAGGATATTGCAACCATCTGGAAAAATGGGTCTTTTTTGTGATGAAAAGAGAAAAGGGGATCATGGCCATTTTTGGTGTTCCAGGTCAGCAAAACTGAGCAAACACCACATTGGTCACATGAGAATTAGATGTCTGTTCTTAACCACAACCTGATGCATTACAGATAAAGTTCTTGAGGCAGTTCAGACTCAACCTGGAGAAGGTTGAGAACTGACTTGATCGGTGCATGCAGAGTAGGGTCTCTTGGGAGCAGAGTTTGAATAGCAAGTGGGTCTCTAACAACAAAGACTGTTCAATATCCAGTAACTGGAAGTGGAAGCCAGACGTTATCAGGTCAATGATAAGTACATGGTTTTCCCCTCCCATCCCATGCAAGGAGGTAAACGTGGAGGGGGTAGAGAGACACAGAAGATAGGGAGATGGGGACAATGCCCAGGAGTGGGAGATCCTTGCCCCATTTCCAGGAGCTGGGTGAAGCTTCATGTATGAAACCATAATACTAATTTTTAAAATCATAAGAGCATCCTGCGTGCTGCAGTTGTAGACAGGAGACGCTATGCATGAAGCTGGCATGATATGGCAGGGGGATAGCCAGCACATCCAGAAACCAGCCATCCCTGCTGCCTTTTCTCCCCAGTGGACAGTTGCATGAGACGTATGGAGGCTGCAGCAGGAGATGGGTTGTACCACTGGACTGCAGAGATGTGGGAGGTCCAGTCACGGCTGCAGAGAAGCTGGTGCATGAGTCAGGGTGAGCTGTGCAAAAGCCAACAGATTGAGCAAAGCGTAATTTCAGCCTAAGGGGTAAACGGTAGGTGGGTAGGTGAACCTCCTGTGGCTCAAGTAGATCTTGCACTTGTTCAAACTCAGTTTCAGGCTGATCTCAACTTTCATCTCAGAAAAAAAAATGAGTTCTTTGGCTGGTTTTGAAGAAGTGATATTTCTATGAGAAATGTCTTCTTTCAGGGGATTTGTCTTTTTTAATAAACGAAACAAACAGCCCTCCTTCCCCTTTACTCCAATCCCAAACCATCACTTGACATTTTTCAGCCTTCTACCAAAGCCCTCAAATTTTTACATTTCAGGTGAAAAATGTGCCAGTTCTCAAGAAACCCTGAAATGTTCTATGAGAAAAAGTAAAGAAACGCTGCGACCATTTTCCATGCAGTCTTGCTTTTTCCTGTAGGCACTGTTACAATAAAATATGTGAGCTTTTCTTGGTGCTGGTTCTCGGGATTTTTAATGATGTGACCATCAGGATCCCAGTTCCCCGCTCCAGTTTGCTAAACAGTTCTTCGTGTGGCAGCATCGGCTGTTCCAGTGTTGCTCCTCACTTGTACCTTTGAGAGAAGAGCCAGCCCTTGGGTTTTGTACATCATGGTGGTCTTGGAGTGATCACGGTGCTCTCATACAGCTCCAAGTACGCTTATGCCTGCGCGTGAGGATGAGCATCTGAACCTGTGTGAATCTGGGAATCTCCCCAAATGTAATTTCGGAAGGTTAGAAATCTTGTGCTATGTGCGTGTGCATTATCCTGTGCATCTGCGTGTGCGCGCGCGTGTTGGCACACTAAATATTTAAAGCCCCCATGCGGTAAGGCTCACCTTCCATGTGATTTATACCCTCCAACCCTTGTCAGAGATAGACATCTTTTTAAAAACAGGTGGGACCTCCGAGTTCATCTTTCTTCCATAAATTCTGTTGAATTAGCAATTGGTACACCGGAGAAACACAGCGCACGCCATGGTTTGGCATGTCATAGCAGCGCTCATGTCTTTATAGAAACATTATTCATTGTTACCGTGCTCCTCATTACAGAATTAATAGATTAATCTGTTAAGAGAAGAGGATTTTGCAAAACCTGATGTCACAGCGATTCGGTATGTCCCTGTATTTATGCTGCATTATATTACAGAGCATTTTAACATATGTCAGGGTGTTATTACACTTACGGTGAGTTACTGTTCAGGCTGGTTTTGCTTAGCGTGAATGGCTTACCAGGGAGACCTGGCATTGTGCACGCGGTGGATTACATCTAAGTCTTCCTTTATGTTCGCTGCCCTGAACTTATTTTTACAGCAAATGTTACCACCAATTTCCATTCCATATCTTAGGGATTTATTTATATAGAGAGTGGAAAGAACGTTGGATTATTTTCTTTACTAATTTGTTGCTTTTAATGTGTGTCAGCTAGATTTTAGTTTTGCAAGTACGCAAAAGAAGGAATATGTGAATCCAGCTCATATTTCTGCAGGTTTCCCCATATCAAAAGGATTCCGATCTAAA
>VYXH01003522.1:139396-166697 GCA_013397275.1 Burhinus bistriatus | reverse complement strand
TTTCCCAACCTTCCCCCCCCCCCCCTCAGTAAGCAGCAAGTAGATTTAGGAATATAGATTTTCTTCCCCTCCCTGCAAACGTATTTTTGAATAACAGCTGTGGATGTAATCTTTGCACAGAAGACAATGACAACCAAATTGCTCAGGTTTTTCACGCAGTGAGTGACTCTTGCTCCTTCCACCCTATCTTTTAACTGTCCAGGTTTTGCTTTTTTTGCTCTTGCAGAGGCTCAACAAACCAATCTGACGAATTGCAAAAGTCTTCTTGTCCTTCTGTAAGCACCGTGATTGAAAAGCCAATTTACCTATGGAAACAAGCCAGTGTATTAACCATCTCCATCTTCCCAAGATTGGATTCTTGTTCTTCGGGGTCGTGCAGGACCAGTGTGCAGATGAGTCACCTTAAATGAGAGTCACTTTTACTGTTATCTTCCTTGGAGGAACTTTAAAACGGTTTCGTTTGCAGAATTTGTTTAAGTTTGCTGGTTAGATTAGAGAGTGTGCTGAGGCTTATTTTGATACTCCCCAAAGAGACATACCCGCTCTGCTTCCGAGCAGCAGGAAAATGTTTATCCAGACCTTACACAAATAAGAAGGGTTTATTGCAGTCATTGCTAATAGCATACTTAAAATTTATAAATGGACTTTAGATTACACTTAAAAAAAAAAAAAAAGATTAAAAAAGCAGCATTATAAAAATCCTAATAAGAAATGGTGAAAACACTGTTGCAATATTTGTTTCCTGTAAACACAGGAGAGCTTGTGAATGAGGAAACTGTGCACTCCAAATGTTTGTACACTGGAAATTAACCCCTATTTGTATTTTCACACCTCCAGGACATTTTGTAAAGGAAATCCTTAACCTTCACATCTACCCACCCAGCACCGAAATGCAACCAGCTCTGGGGAAGGATTCGTGTCGTTGTGGAACGGGACCCACAATGAAGGAAAAGAAAGAGAGCAGGAATGATACAAAAGAGAATTCCCAGATCCTTGAGGATTCCTCCGATGCGTTTCCAGAGAGATGTAGCTTAGACGTCTTTCTCAGACAGATGTATGACTAGTCTGAGTCTTCTGCTCCTTGAACTCCGCGGCCTTTTCATAGTCCTGCTCACAAGTGGATCACATACCACCCCAAACCTGCTGGGTGCTTTGGGAGGCTGTTCCAAAACCTCCTTTGGCTTTGATGCTTAGAAACATTTGCCTTTCCAGCCAACATTCATTTGAGATGAGTTTTTAGCTCTTTGTCCTGGCGCCAGCTTTATCCTGCTGCTAAAATAACTCTTCCTCCTCCCTGCTGCCTGTCTAGAGGAAGAGTCTGTAGACCAGGCATACTCCTACTCAGCTTTCAGTTCAAGCCAGGCTCTTCTAGTCTTTTCTATTAAAAGAAGCTCTTCTTAGATTTGGCAGTTCTTGCAGGCTTTTCCTGCATTCATTTCGTGTCACACTCATCTTGCTTGAGTGAAGGTGACCGGGCTGGTTTGCGACATTGGTGTAAGCTCTCAGCTTACACAAATATGAAAGGTTTTCTCTCTCTACAACAATTATCTCTCCTGGTACAGTAATATCACATTCACCTTTTCCATGCCTTCAACGCAGTTATGGTTATAACTGCCCAGTGATTAATTTGTAAATCCGGGTTATTTTTTTTCTTCTCCTTTTTTTCAACTTGTGAGTCCCAGAAATAAGGCAAGGAAGAACCCAGAGGAGTGGCTTAAACTACTGTTTCTTGCACAGATTCATAAGGTTCAGAAGGGGATCTGCAAAAGGACTGCAGGAGAGAAACCCTCTGACTTCTTCCTCTCACCTTGCCACACACACACACACACTGCGCTCACACTAATAAGCAAATACATAGGTGGAGGGAAATAAAAAACAGCAAGTGACCACCATGCTTGAGCCTAATTTACTTGACAGTAAATTAAGTCAGTGCCTTACAGGTTAATTCCTGATTTCGCTGCAAAGCTTGTCTTCTGTTTTAAAACCAACCCAAACCTTGAAGGGTCATCCCTGCAGTTCAGAGAAGGTCACCTCTTCCCACTCCGGCATGAGAGCTTTTAGCCCAAACTTTCCCTGAAATTGTTCGCCCACGGAAGCTCATCTCCTTCCCCACCCGTGTAGTGACTGACTGTCTCGCAGGGTCTTTCCCCTCATGTCTCCATCTCCCTTGCTGCACTTGTGGCTCATGACTTCTTCTTCTGTCCCCAGGGGACTTGCCCATTTAGGATATCGCAGAGATGGCAGTTAGATGGCTGCCATGGTGATGGCAGCATATTTTACTAAGAGCTTTGTTTGGTGAACTCCTCTCGAGACAATGATGAAGTTATGATCTGAAAATGGATAGAGGAACAATAGAAAGGATTGATCCTTGTTATTCACCCAAAAGATGCCCCTTCCTGTAGCACTGTTTTGAGACACTTCCCTTTGTGTTGTACCATTCTCACCTTAACTCCTACCTATGCGTTATAGAAATATTTCCTTTTTGTGTTTGTGCATGTGTATGCGTATGTCTCCATGTTTTGGACTAACAAACTCTAACCTTTTGTTAAATCTGTTCTCAAAAGAAGACTAAGAAATGCTGGTGGGAGTTGCAGAATGTTTTCAAGATGGTGTTTGTTGATGTAACTAGTTTGTCAGCCGTTAGTCACCCTTCTTTTCTCTTTTAGCACATCTGCAACTAGCTGGCACACACTATTTCAGTGAGAAGAGAGGATCTCGGGGCATGGAGTCACACAATCATCTCACCTGAGGCCCAAGGTCCTACACTGCCCACCTACTCTAGGTGTATGAGCCAGTTCCCACGTCCTCCTGGCTCCTTGCTTACAGCATAGTAAAAACTAATTCCCGTAGTTACAAGATCACCTATCTGCCAACCTCTTTTGCAGGGAGGTCACTATGGAGTGGGCTACTGAATATACGTGAAAAAAAAAAGGAGAAAGGGAAGAGTTTTCCAACAGACTGATGTGTGTCAGATGCCCCAACAGATCCCAGGGCAGCGAGGCAGAGACCTCTCCCCAGGACTTGGTGCTTGGCAGCAGGGCACTGGGACTGTCTGTCCCCAAAACAGATGAACCCATGACTCTAGCTCATTCGAAACCTCCCTTTTTAATTAGGCAAGCATTTTTACAGAGCTGTTTTGGTTGCTGCGTGTACAAGGCTGAGAGAAGTTATGATTTTTTTAATGCCACAAGAGGAAAAAGAAGCCTTTCACTCAGAAATGACATTTTCTTTTCATTTTGTCTTTTACAACTAAGATAAATAAAACAAGCATTCCAATTTGAGACTAAAGTTTGTTGTTTTGAACTCTCTTCTTCTAGAAATGATCTTGGAAGAGATTTTTTTTTTCCACCAGGCAGTTGAATTTCTGTGAAAACAAAGGTCTTAGGAAAAGAAAACAGGAAAGTCTTTTAATTTTTGTCTTTTATCAGCTGGCCACATGAGACATGACTGTGCAGTCGCTGCTGTTCCTCAGTGCCATCCCTCAGAAGGCTCAAAGGCCTCATGAAACTCAAACTTACTGGCACTACAAGACCATTTCATCTGGGTCCCATCTAATATGGTTGGTGCTTTCAGGTCTCATTATCTCAGGATTAGGTGAATAATGAACTGTAGACACCAGAACTTAAGTACTAAGACAATTCAAGCAAGCCTTTTTTAAACAAGATTCTTGAATGCAGATGTCTAAATTCTGCTTACTTGGCTCTTTAGACAGACACCTGTTATTTTTTATCTTGTTCTTTAATGAATCAGTGCCTCAGTTTCCTCTCAAGTTAAATGAGGATAAATAAGGTCACCGCTTCAGAGGAGGAGGGAGGGAGGGAGAGAGGGAGAAGGATACTTTGATCTTCCCAAAATGCTCTGAGGTCCACAGAGATGAAAATTCTCATTTTATCCATTTTTGTGATCAAGAAAGCTTATCCCAAGCTCAGGTCTTTGTTCTATGTGATTCTTCAACCACAGAGAATAAACCTCCAGCTGTCGAGCACAGTCTAGAGACTCCAGCCCTCCATCAAGATAAAACTGTAGAAACAGGAAAGAAAGGTAAATCTGGACATCAGTGCTGAGTTGAAACTCCATAGTTTCATACCCTTTCCAGGAAAAGCTGAGGGAAAGACATGCAGCTCATTCCTGCTTTCCATCGGTGCCACCATGGGGAGCAGAGAAAGTTCAAGTGCAACCCCAAAAAGAGGAGGGAGGAACTGGGAGGACAAAGGAAAATGCAGCAAGGGCAGACCTAGTGTGGGAAGAGACATGCCCTGACTCAGTCCTCCAAGACACTCATTGTTCCCAGCTGAATGTCTTTCTGCCAGTAAGGAAGAGGCATGGCCAGTTCATAAATAAAATTGCGATGGTGAAAATCTTACCCCCATCCCCTCTTCCCAGCTCTCCTTCACCCCCATTGAAGAGGTGTAAAAAATGCCTAGGACTTTGTAACCGAGAGAAGAGGAGAAGTGAGATCTGACTGCTTTTCCCAGCAGCCAGAGACCTGGGATGGGTCTAAATTTGCATTTAGAAACGCTTTTTTGACAGCAATGTTTTCTACTGAGTGCCAAGAGACCCCTCTGGGCTTGGATCGTTTTTCAGGGGAAAAGAGCCAAGAGCAGCTATTTCCTAACCAGAAAGAAGAGGTGATCTGCAGGTGTTCTGTAAAGACTTAACGGGGCTGTAAATATTGGGGGACACAAGCCGGGGCTGTGAGATGCTTCACAAGCTGCATCCTCTGCTAGTGCAGGCGAAGGAAGAGTAGAGCGTTTGCGTGGGCATGAGGCAAGAAGAGCCCGTCACCATGTGCTGTGGGCGGCAGCACACAGCCTCAACACTCAGTAAACCGCAGCGATGGGACGTGGCCAAGGACTTGTGTTATTCCTCCTGGGTAAGTCAGAAATGGAGGTCCAAAAGAGCTGTCATGGCAGGCTGGAGCTATGATCTGCCTTCTTCAGAGGCTGCCACAGGAACACGGGAAGATGAAATGTTGTCCTGAGCCATCAAGGGTGACATCCTGCTGGAGGAAGTTTTCTTAGGTACTACAGATTCCTCTAGAGTGTGAAAGCCTAGAAAATAGGCTTGTTGTGTATGATGGTATTGCCTATTTATAAGTGCACTGTTACCAACAAGAATATCTGTGCTGTCTCATGTTTTTGATTTTAATGATATCCCATGGCTAGGGTGTCCATAATTGTGGGAACAAGCTAATCTAATTTCCTCTTAGCTACAATAAGAAGGTATTATTGCAAATAAGGATTTTTTCCTTAACCTACAAATTCAGCGTCTGGTCTGCAGAAATCACCCATGGTCTTTCCGTCATCGTTGGTGGCAGGGATGTACTGTGAGAGAGCAGTTCAACCCACTGTCATGGAGACCCATCTTAGGACAAGAGAGCTGCTTGACTCTCTGCACGGATGACAGAGGGGGTCTGTAGTATTTATTCTAACATTAACTCTCCTCAGACTACAGGCGCTGAACTTTCCTACTGTATTTCATATATCCATTGCTTCATTTATGTTCAAGAAAAAAAAAGAAAAAAAAGAAAAAAGGAAAAAAAAAACCAAACACACAAATCAAAGAGACTCAAAGAGTTAAAAATTAACTTACTGTTCATTAGGTACCTCATTAAGCAGTAAACTAATGTTGGTTATTTGAAGTAACAGACCTCAGCCCACATAGTGAGCAATCCCCATTTGAAAAACCTTTTTTCCTTCCTTACCTCTGATTTTTTGAAGATGCAGGCTGGGAGAAGAGATGAAACCCAAAGAAAGATGTTGATGTGAATGCTTGGGTTAACGAGGGTCAGAGTCTGGGAGGGTGGATGAGGACTGTAACTGCAAATGAACAGCAAGTGGAGTGTGGGTCAGGGAGGAGAGGTGGCTTCAGGGCCAGGGAGCCATTAGGGAGCATGTCCCTTTTCCTGAAAAGTGAAGGGGTGAGGACAGGGGAGGGAACTGGAGGAGGAGGAACATCTATCCCCGCTCCCTCTGGTTGAAGCATGGTGGCCCCAGGAAGAGCAGGAAAGTTCCCACTGCCCTGATGGTGTTCCCTCATGTCTGTGAGTGCCATGTAAACCTTCCAAAGCTGGCGTAAGCCTCAGTGTGGGGGAGCTGACAAAATTGTTCATGTTACCCTGTCTGACTTGTTCTGGGAAAGGCATCCCTCCGGAATAGAGGTCCAGATCTCCATATAGACCCACCAAATACCTCCCGCGGTTGGTTGAGGTGGGAAGACATGATGATAAACGTCATCCCTACCTGTCTTCCTCCAGCCTGGACACAAAGCAAAGATTAGCAGATGGGATAGTATCTGGGATGACTGGATGTACTAGCACTGGTGGTAGCTGGAGGAGCACATTCAGCCTGCAGACCTCAGGATCAGGCTTGTTTTGACCCTGTGCGTTGGATCCTTGTGTCAGCAACAGGCATCTGCTCTGTGGAGGTAAACGTTATGAGCTGAAGAGCATGTTTCTTCAAGAGGTGCTCTTCAGGGCGTAAGAACATGCAGAAAAACTGCTCCCCATTTGTAGCACTCCAGCAAGGGCTCTCTCTGGCTCTGTGATGACTTTTCAGGGACCAAGGGACAGACACTTACACGGTGAGTGGTGCATCTTTACCCAGACGTGAACTCTTAGTGCAATCTGCTGATGACCACTATGACTCCCACCTGGAAGGTATTAGGCTCTAAGAAGTCAATGGCAATGGGTTTCTGTAGCTCAAGACAGATGTGTTTTCAGCTCTGAAAGTCCTTTCATTGTTCAAGCCCAGGAACATAAAGACTTGTAAGTCCTCAGCATCAGGGCTGTTCCAGTCTATGTATAGTACCAAAATGGTGCTAAACTGTACATTGATATCTTGCTTCCTACCTAGCAAAGGAAGGGGGAAATTTGTTCAAATTCTCCTGCACCTCTGCTCCCATCCACAAAGTGAAACACCACTGTGCACAGGGCAACTTCGATCAGCAGCTAGATGAAGATCTGACTGGCAAAACTCATCTGCTAACGTGTGAGACAAAATGAACAGTAAGCAACCTGAAATCTCTGGAAGATTGAAAAGGACAATGGATCTCCCGGACAGGCTCCTAGGTGAAGGGATGAAATATTCACGGACCTCAGGCACTGTAGGACTGACCGTAAAGCGAGCTGTCAGGGCCATCAGGGATAGATGAAACGGCAAAGCACAGTGAGGCAAAGCTGATGCGCTTGGTGGGACCACGCAGACTTTCATCTGACAGTGGGTAGCATGAATCTGGGTGAATCTTTGTTAAATATTAAATGAAACACAGATCAGATCTTTAGGAGCAAAAGACAAGCAGCTCAAGGGTGGTTCTGAAACAGTGAAATGATGGCAGTCAGCATTGTCTGAAGTTCTTGTCTCTACTTGTTTACCAGCAAATGCAAAATGAAATATCTCTGTACCGGACTGACGTGGTGATTATCAGAAATGTATCCTCGAAGGTGAATTTCAGTGAAAAAAAATCCATAAAAGAATGGGACAGCAAGAGAAGTGCCCTGGAATAACACATAGCACCCTTTGCCTCTGGGTCATTAAAATCCATAGTAGGGGTGTGTCATCCAATGCATTGTTGAGTTGCCGTGTGTCAGCTGGGCTGGCACGGATGCATTTGTGAGGTTCACCTGAACTGAACCACCTTGAAGATGGTTTAAGCTATTATAATTTAACTTCAGAGCGCAAACGGTGCTGGGTATCTGGGCTCAGTCAAGTTTGGGCTGTTAGGCTATGGTGGAGTGATCACCATGGAGCACCTGGTGACCCGCTGTCAAATTAGGCATGAAATTACCTCAGTCATTTCACTCATTACTGTGAGTCATTTCCAGCTCTTGTCTATTGCCAAAAGTTTTGGCTCAGTCATTTGTAAAGGGGTGTAAATCACTCATAGATGAATGGTATCCTACCATTTTCCATAGTCGGAACTGAAATGGACCCTGAGCTAAAGCAGTCCAAGCAGAGCAGGTCTGACCTTGGCTCTTCTATCCATGTTGTGATTTCTGCTTCTAGATGCGCAGCTTTACTATCCATACGTGCTGATCTCATGTTCCCCGTCAGAATTTAACGCACTTCGTATTTAAGAACATACTCGGACCACTTACTGCAAACAGCTAATAGATGTGCAAGAGCCTGCTACTGCGTGTAAAATTTGAGACTGATGAATGAGTCTGCTCAAGAGAGAGGCCAGATCCTGGGTCCCCACCCAGTCAGTACAGACGGACACCCTACGGTGAACAATTTGAATCCAGTCCTTACTGTTCCCCCTGGTTCTATAGTGC
Organism: Burhinus bistriatus; assembly: GCA_013397275.1. Classification (NCBI taxonomy): domain Eukaryota; kingdom Metazoa; phylum Chordata; class Aves; order Charadriiformes; family Burhinidae; genus Burhinus; species Burhinus bistriatus. The sequence goes on along the minus strand of VYXH01003522.1, from coordinate 158,425 downwards.
AGAGAAGAGGATTCAAGTTTGCCAGAGCTCTCCCGATCAGCTTTTGCAGCTGTTAAAATCGTCTTTCACTGAGAGACACTGGTTTACCGAAGCCAAAACACTTCTCATATGTCCTTTTTGATAGGAAGGTGCACGTAGATTGTCTGATTAGGTTGAGAGAGAAACACCTGAATCAAAAGCCAGCTGTTCATCACTCCAGTTTCTGAAAATAGAGGAGGTTTTTGGAAGTCAAAAATTCTCTTGATTATGATTCCAGAGGTAATAACCAATCATCCGTGCAGGAGAGTAGAGGAGAGCTGGCAGGACAGAGAGGTGTCATATGCCAAAGACAGACACAAGTTTGGTCTTGCTGGCTTTTTTATTTAATCTTAAGTAAGTCTTGCAAATTTTCCATTTCTTTTTAAAGCCTGACTTATAGCTTGGGAATTCAGGGGAAAATAAATAAATAAATAAATAAATAAATAAATAAATAAATAAATAAATAAATAAAGAGTGGGAAGCTTCTGCTCCTTTTCTCGCAGAAAGCAAATAAACAGAACAAGCTGGAGTACAAGCAAGTGATTTGGTTGAAGATCGGAGAGAGCAGAGGTGAAGCTCTTCAGGTCTCAGGGCAGAAATGCAAGGTCTACCATCCTTCCCTTGGACCCAAAGCTGACTTCCAGTCAGACAGCTGTTCAATAGCTGGTCTTTACGCTGTGTCATCCACGGCAGCTGATGTAGCACGATCTGTGTCCTTCCCTAGCGTGCCATTGCCCAGAGTCAGTGACTGATACCGTTTCGAGGAGACTCTCTAGGTGGGGGGGTACAGGCTTTGTTTTGAAGCCTCTGGTCTTAACAAATGGAAGGTAGAGTCAATATTTCTTTAATTTGTTTTCATATCTTATCATTTGTGGGTTTAGGGGGGACAGCCGACTTATTAATGACTGATTGCACTGCAGTACTGCAGCCCAATGTTTATCACTTCACTTCGTTGCAGACGGCTGCCGTGCCCCTTGCTGCACTGTGTGTATTTTGGGGTATTATTGCAGTGATGCATGGGATGCAGCAGGCACCTTATTATTTACCGCTTTTGTACGGGGAGTAATATTAAGCCTGAAATATTGTTGCTGGCAACGGTAAGTGAAATCCCTCTTTAGGACCGAAAAATCAGAAAGGTCGTAATTTGTGAGTGAGGGTTGTTCTGACACAACCCATCTCTGGGTGTAATTACGGATGAAGGCTGGAATCTGGCTCGGCGGCAGCAGCTGCTGCCTGGCACTGTAGTCTTCCTATATAGTTCACGAGCAGTCCCTGAGCATATGCATATTCATAAGCAGCGTGTTGGAAGCAGTGATAAGAGGTTCAGAGAGATTCCTTCAGTGAAGACCAGACCACACATCCACCAGCCCAAGTGAGCGGGTCTGAGCTTGAGTGAAAGAATCACGATGGGGGGAATAGAAGGAGGGCTAAAGTGAGACAACGGGGCATGGGGAACAGTGGAGCGAAAGAGTGTTTTACTTCATGCCACGAAGCAAATCCCGGAGCACAAAAGAGGTGATGGCAGTGCTGCAGTTGAACACCACGGTTGCTTGTAAATAAACACTAGTTCAAGGAGGACTTTCAAAGGCACGAGCAAGTAAGAGAGAGGGGGTTTGGTTCAGTTCGTGGAGCAAGCTCACATGAGAAGGAAGGAGCTGATACAAGCCAGCAACAAAAATCTGTGTCTTCACCTCCCACTGAGGAGTAGTTGTGCTCATATGGTGATAGGTGGCAATACCTGTTGTTGGTACAGCCTAAACACAAGTGCTTGCTCAGGGCTTCTTTTTACACTGTTGTCCTGCAGATGGGACCCTACAGACAGATGCATCCCACCAAGGCAATGCAAAGGCCTAGCGCAGAGCCATCAAGAACTCTTTTAATCATCCAAAATCGAGGAGAAAAGCCTCACCCACTTCTAAGTTGGCTCCTGGGCAGCAGGGAGTACTAAATCCTATTTGTTACCCCTGGGTAAGATCCTTGATCTGCTGACATCTGCTGTGGACAGAAACCTTTGGAGGGAGAATATGATGGTGTCCACCTACCCTGGAAAAGTCCCGCAGAGCCCTAATGAATTTTTTCCATGCAGGCTCTAAATCACGACCATATTTTGTGTGCAGCTCATGTTTCATGCTCTCCTAGGCTTTCTACGAAGACTACTTCGGTGGTAAACAGGAGCAACCCCAGCGTTGAGTTATCAGTCTGCCACACAGGGAAGCCAAATTCACAGCTTGCACCCAGCAGCAGCTTCTCTTTATTATTACAGATATTAGAGTAGCATTTAGCTCTGACTGGGGCCCTGTTGCGCTGGGCTCTTGGTACACATGTAATGAGGCAGTTTAGGAGAGATTTCGTCAGACAAACGGAGCCATCTGTGACAGTCACCCTGAACTCCCTTTGCAATCAACAGGCGCTTTCAGAGGGTAATTCCTCTTGTCCTAAAGTAGCCCGCTAAATAATGAGAGATGAATCATGTTTTAAAATGCTTGTTTTCCTCCCTCTATTAAGGGGCGGTAGAGCGGTAGAGGTCTAAAATGTATTTCTTTACATGTATTAGAGATGAATCACATATTCTTTTCTTTTCACAGGTGCTGAACTTGGGTGTGATAGCATTTGCTATAGGCCACACAGTGAGTAAGTGGCAGATGACTGTTTTGCTGTTTATTCCCAAGGTGTTAAATTCATCCAAGGCTGCCTTTCTTCTTCCCAGGAAATATTTTCCATTCAGGCAACTCAAAGCAGTCTGCAAACATGAAAAAAAAAAATTATGCCTTGTTCCTCTGGGGTAGGCGCTTGGCACAGACCCACAGGGAGGTTTTGGCTCTGGGCAAGCTTGGAGACGACGGGCAAAAATGGTCATTTCCTAGAGACCAGCCAGCTCCCTGTGTTAAGGCTAGAAAAAGGGAATAGTGTGAGTCTGGGTCTCTCTGCACCCTCAGGTATCTAAAAAGCGGCAAGGTCCTGACCTGCTGGTGGCTCGACAGTGCGGTTAGATGTTGTTCTGAAAGGAGACAGGGTAGTGTACTGGAGGTCAAGAATTTAAACGTAGTGTCCCCGAAGGCAAAGACAGAGAAACAGCCCTGAGCATTGGCTTCCCAATGGGCAAATCAGGAATAACAAACAGGCACCGGACTTGGACAGGATGGCTGGGAGAGGGAATTGCCAAATGCCTGCTGGAGCTTTAAGCAAGAGCTTGGCGTGGGCAGTAAGAACTGTTAACACCTGGGCAATCCCCTTGCCTTGCTGGTAGGGCTGAGGCTCCCTTTTATTGCATTCAAGTGGCACATCTTAATGAGAAGTAGCTATGTTAATTGCGAGGGATGTTCCTTCCTGATAAGTCCCTTTCACAGCTGCTTGGTAAATGGGTCCCTTTTCAGGCCAGAAAGGCACTTAAAAATATCCCCAGGCACTCCCTTGCTGCCTAAGGAGAAATCCCCTACCCTAACCGCAGGTTGAAGAAAGGCTGCACACTCTCCACATCTACCATCATTGCAACCCAGAGCCCAATTACAGAGCAAAACAATCACAAAAGTCTCTACAGTGGTGCAAGGGAATCTCACCTGGGGATAAGTCTTTGTCTGAGGACCCCGTGGTATGACGGGATCCTACTGAGGTAGAGAGGAAGAACTTTAAAATTCTATGTGTCTTTATTTATTGGGTTGACCTGATTAGCCTGGCTAGTTTTGAAGCCTTGCCTTTCCAGAGCAGGAGAAGTTTCCTTGAAACTCTCCAGTATGTGAGTTTAAAGAAAACAGCATTAGCCACAGGATCTCTTAGATCATACACACATATAATTTTCTCTTTCCTTATCACTTTTTAATAGCATCACAGGCTATTTGCACTCAGACCTGGCTATAACTGGAAAGAGAAGTGCCTCCTCCAGAACCAGCTATGGCTCATAGTCTCTTCCTGCCCTTTTAAAAAATATGCTTTTTGTCTGGAAATTCCAAAGGAATGTCAAAGCACGGTGCCGTCTCGGCTGCCGAGTCCTACCTCTTTGTAAACCAGCAGCTGAGTTACAATTGACTTTCATCTTCATTTCAGAGCCTATGGAAGGTGCTGCGCTGTGCTTGGAGTCTGAGACTTACTGTAACAAGGAAAAAAAAAAAATCACATCCAAACTGTCATTCCTTTTGGCAAGCAATTGTATTACAGGTGCGTGAGGTGTGCTCTGAAGTCTCTCCCCATTTACTTCTCCATCTTCCGCCTGCTGCGGATTTCTCCAGCGCTCGTTCATAATGAATTCTGCTGTTTCATGGAAATGACCCATGTTGGGCTGCACCAGGATGGCGGTGCCTGTTTGGATTACCTTTGGGAAGGTGCTAATGAGAGGTGACACGGCTATTACGGAGGCGTGCAGCTCTGGGGAAGAGCCGAGCACGCCTGGGATGCCCAAAGCTGACAGTGATCACATAATGCAATTAAAAAGTGAAGCCCAGGAACTGTCACGCTGCGCAGTGCTTGGTCTGCGAAGCATCCAAGAGAGTCTCCTTCACATGCCGTTTATTGTTGGAGAGATACAGCTCGGAAGGGACATTGCTTTTTACTCATCTGCATTCCCCCATTAGAAGCAGGACGCACAAACTGAAGGCCCACTCTAAGTACAACTCCTGCTGAATGCTTTCAACAAGATTTAGAATCACAGAATCATAGAATGGTTTAGGTTGGAAGGGACCTTAAAGATCATCTAGTCCAATCTCCTGGACATGGGCAGGGACACCTCCCACTAGATCAGGTTGCTCAAAGCCCCATCCAACCTGGCCTTGAACACTTCCAGGGATGGGACCTTCACAACCTGGCAACCTGGGCCAGTGTCTCAACGCTCTCTCAGTAAAGAATTTCTTCCTAATATCTAATCTAAATCTCCCCTCTTTCAGTTTAAAACCATTTCCCCTTGTCCTATCACTCCACTCCCTGATCAAGAGTGCCTCCCCAGCTTTCCTGATGCCCATTTAGGTACTGGAAGGGGCTATAAGGTCTCCCTGGAGCCTTCTCTTCTCCAGGCTGAACAACCCCAACTCTCTCAGCCTGTCCTCACCGCAGAGGTGCTCTAACCCTCTGATCATCTTTGTTGCCTCCTCTGGACCTTCTCCAACAGGTCCATGTCCTTCTTATGCTGGGGACTCCAGAGCTGGACACAGTATTCCAGGTGGGGTCTCACCACAGCGGAGCAGAGGGGTAGAATCCCCTCCCTCTCCCTGCCGGCCACGCTGCTTTTGATGCAGCCCAGGATGCGGTTGGCTTTCTGGGCTGCAAGCACACATTGCCGGCTTTAAATCCTATACGTAACCAGTGGGTTTTCCCAGTAACTTTTCACTCTAACTTGCCTTAGGAGGTGTTGGGAGGCGGGGCAATTGCCAATAATTCATTGGTAAACTGGACTTAAGTAAGACAGGTCCCATGAGTAACAGAGGATGCTAGTACAGCTCAGTGAAGTGGGGGACCTTTCATTTGTTGGATCCAAATCCAGGGCCCGGAAGCCAAGCATAGATACAAGCAGACTGAAAATATGGTGCAAACGTAGGTTATTAGGATAAATAATCATGGGAATAGAATATCTTTTTTTATCAGCTAGGTCTTTCTGAAAAGACTTGGAGTATTTCAAAAGGTAATTATTACAGAAGCGCTCTCTGTGGGGTAGATACAGGAATTGTTCGGAGAATTTAATAACCTGTATCATGAAGGAGGTCAGGAGAAAATTTGCAGAAGCTAGGAGGGGCTGTTATGGAGTCAGCAAGTCTTTTCTAGCTTTACACTTTCCTCGGGCTGGATAAAAGCCGTTCATATACGAAGCCCATGATCTGTAATGGTCTTTTGAATGAATCACTTCAAAATGACCCGGCACTTTGCCAAGACCTCTACTAGTGTAGGTGAGTCAAATCTACCTCTTCGTTCATAAAATGAAAGTCAAATCCACCTTTCCCTTTGTTTTTTCTTGGGATTTTTTTTTGTTGTTGTTGTAACGTTACACCAACGCCCTGATTGAGCCGTACAGAGAATGAATTTACCATTATTGAATTTTACAGCTGAGGGGAGCTTTGGCTGTATATTTTCATAAATGTTTTGTTACAGTCAGCAGAGAACAAACAGTTGATTCCGTTGTTGAATACCATTTAAAATACTGAGGATACTGTGTTGTCCTGCGTTTACCAGTCAAGAAGGTTATGGGTGGCAACTGATTTGACTCCCTAGAGTCACCACAGAATACTTTTTGTAAGGAAAATCATGGATCAGGGACAGTTCTGTGTAATTGTCAGCTGAGCTCCCATTCTTTCCCCAGTTTGGAGCCAAGAAAATTAGGTGAAGAGCTAGTGACAATGACATACCATCACTTAATGTAAAATCAAATCCAGTTTTATAGCTGACTTCTTAGAAAACTCATTAGTTAAAACAGGCATAAAATGATGGAGTATTACGTGGCCAAGAAAAATAATCAAACAAATTTTTAGGGAAGAAAATCTAAAGTTCAGGGTGGAAATAGAGTGAATGTTGTTTTATTAATTTTTCTTCTGAGATCTGACAAATTTAAAAAGGCTGCAATAATAATAATTTGCTTTACCAACTTTCCTTCTACCACACGGTCCCTATCTCTCCATATGCATAAGATGCCAGCTGGAAGTGTGTGTTGGGTACTGACATACAAATTATTAGCACAACATGTATTTTTCCTTCCTTGAGAATGTCTATATCCAGCCTGGAACAGAGTGTATTATTTCTCTTCATATTTATCTCATTAGTACACTTACATGTTGACTCGACTTCCTCCTCAAGAAAACCAAGCAATGGAGAATTCCAGGGCCAGATTCTCATTCTTTCTTTCCTTGAATATAAATCTTACCCTGAAACGTATTTTTCTACAGTTTACAAAAAATAAGAACAGGTTCATAAATATGAATATCAATTGTCTTCAGAACATTTTGGTTCAATGTTAAGTGTCTTTTCACTATGTGCTGTGAATGACTTTCCTGAAAAGAGCTCAAATAGAATATATATATTATATTGTGGAAACCTCAGAAAAGCTCAGAAAGCAACAACAGCTAAACTCAATTTTGATGTAGGATTCAGCCAAAAAAGAACATTCCAGCTAACAACAGATGAGTTTGCACCTCCTGGCCACCGCTTCACTTCAGAGCTCCCATATCTTTCCTTTTTCTCCCCCATTAGATTGAAGTGTCTTTCACAAAACGGAGATCCTTTGATGTTATATTAACCACACCAATATCCAGCTGAGTCTGGCTACTTTGGCTGAACAAGGCTATATGTATATATATATATATGTATATGTATATATATATATAAAAAATTGCCTTCTGATTTAATCCAGATCCGCAGAGTCAGGTACATGTAGGCTCTGGCATGTGTTTGTGGTGCAATTTTATTTTTCTCCAGAGGGGCTGAGTAGCAAAGGGAGACAAGATAGGAGTTTTTTCTTAACTTTCTTCTCTTCTCCACCAAAATCACTTTAAAAACAACAGGAGCTCTTTGAGTACTGAGCTCTGCTTCGTTTCTGCTAGCTCACAGGCTGTCTACTTACTGGGAAGTCACTTTGCTGCTTCTAGGTAGCCTCTGTACACATCTCTAATAAAGTTTAAGTTTATTTTTTGCTGTTGGTTGGGTTTTTTTTTTTTTTTTGCATTTTTGCCTTTTCATACCAACGCGTTCTGTTGGTGAGAAACACCGGAACTAATACATGTTCAGTCAAGGACCTAATGCTTTCCCTTACGAGCCCCAGGTGGCAATTATTCCTTTGAACGAGGCACTGGTGGATAAGGCTGCACTAAAAAAAGCCAATGCTGGGTGTGAAGTTGAATGGTGCTGGGTCATAGTCAAGGACAGTAAACCTACTTCTTTTTGTTGCTTTTTACAGCCAGGGATTTTCTTTAGTTTTCCTTATCATAAAATTTAACCATCTCTGCTGTCTGTGACTGTCCTTCCACTTACGGACGGGGATAGCATTGCTGCTATTGGTGTTGCAGGACCACCCCACAGCCCAGTACAAAATCAGTGCTCCACTGGATAGGGTTACGTGCAATGAAAGGACCTTCTTTGCCCTACAAAGCCTTTGAGTGGACGAGAAGAAGGGAGGAACTGGAGACCTGAGGAAGAAAGCAATTTTCCCAAGGTCTCAGAGCAGCACGGCAGCAGAGCTAGCAAAGGAGGCAACCCCCTCAGGCACTCCATTCATCTCCTGCTGTGGTGGCCCGTATGTGGCCTCATGCTCAGGGAAGATCTTCCTGTTCCCTCTGCAGCTCCATCTGCTCCTAAGCTGCTCTTTCTCCTGCCCAGTTGTGGGCCAGGTGAAACTGGGAGAAAAAAAAGATATGTTGGGTCTGGACCTTGGCCTGCTGATGTCCGTGGCCATCAGATGACATTGTTTGTCACCTATTGTTGCTGCTCTGAGGCTTTTTGCTAGTGGATGTCCAACTTGAGGGCATCCACGGGGCTCTCCCTGCTTGGTTTTGGCCTCCATCGTTTTTGGTGGACAGCTCTGAAGGGAGCAGGGATAGCAGTTATAGTTTCTAGGACTGGGGTAAGATCCTCTTTCTCCCCCTGGAAAAAGCATCCTGGTTTCTTTTTCCCCTTTCTCCCCCTGCTGGCCCTGTTCCCCCTGCACATAACCAATTAAGCCCAGAGATGCTTTTTCATTAACAGAGCTGAACTAATGTCGCCCTTTATCATTTTGATAAGCTCCATCTGTCCCAGGGAGGGGAAGAGTTTCAGGGTGTAACGATGGACTGCTGGAGCCATCTGAGGAGGAAAACCAGAAAAAGGCAATGCACAGACACAAAAAAAAGGGAGGCAGAACTGTAAGGAGAGGTTGGTGGTTCAACCATGGTGTTGGTACAGACAAGCTGGGTAATAGATTACCGACTGGCGCTCTGTCTTTGCATGAGGCCATTAATCATGACTATTGCCTGGCTTGATTTATTTTTAAAGGCTGCAGAAAGCAGGCAGTATCTGTGAGGGAAAGTACTCAAGCTTCACATATGTCAGACAGGGAGAGCAGAGCGCGATGGGAACAGGCAGCAGACGGTGAGCTTCAAAGGAACAGACAAATAAAAGCCCCCTGCAGCAAGGAATGCCTCAGAGACAAAATGCGGAGCCTACAGCCTGCGATGTTATTCAGGCTCTAAAGCTCCAAGCAGGAGAGTTGGGCTGGTCTGTTTTAAAGAGGCATGGAGGAGAGTTGTAGGCTATCCTAGGCAATTCTTAATCCCTGCCAAAGCTAAGTGTTTGTCGTGTTGCAGCCTCAGCTGTATTGGTTTTGTCTGGGAAGGAACACCTACATTGCGAGAGCGAGACGCTTGCAGCCACCTTCCATTTCACAGTCCCACATAGCCAGGCCTGGATATTAGGTGTTTGTGGTGCANAGGTCCATGTCCTTCTTATGTTGGGGCCCCAGAGCTGGACGCAGTACTCTGTCGTGGACTCTCTCCTGTTTTGGGTCTCCATGTGACACCAGCTGACCTGCACTGGGGCCTCTTCACCAACAGAGCCAAAGGCTGAGGAGTCAGTCCTCTAATTAGGCCCTGTACCCATTGAAAGCACACGAAGGGGGATATATTTGTTACAGGAAAGCTATTAAATCAAGACATCTTTATGTATATTATAGCTGTGATTGGAGGCCTGGTAGACATAGAAGCCTCCTACCAACTGGTATTCTCTGTGTGTGTGTGTGTGTATAGATACATATATGTGTAAGTATCTCAGGAGTTCACAGTCTGAACAGCTGAAGGTATGAAAAGATGGGAGAAGGGTTTGTTTCAACCGGAACCAGCTCTAGGAATGGGATTTCTCTCATCCAGGTTTAGCTCATGACAAGCTGAGAACTTGATACTTTTCAAAATTCACTTAAGCAAAATAATGAAGTGGGACAAAAAGTCCTCAGGAGATACCTTTCTGTCTCTGTTTTCCAGAGAGAAAACCAAGATATCTAATTTACGTCAGGTGGTTAACTTCTAGAAAAATTTCAGCCTCTTTTTATGAGTTCTCAGACTACTATTTCCTTTTTCCCCCCATGTAGGGTGAGGGGGGAGAAAGCAGTGGTTTTCTGGCTACATGCAGTTCCTTGTGAGTTGTTCAAGTGTGGCTGCAATGCAAGCCCACCGATACTAGCTTTATATTTCCACACTAACAATAGAGCTGAGTTGGCGTGTGATTAACAGGTCAACAAAGCAGCATCTCACACGAGACCAAACAGGCAGCCAAGCAGTTCGGGGACTGGTAAGGAGCCTGGGGTTCTTAGGCAAAAATCCTCGTCTACAACTGAGTCGCCATGACAGCATTAATGATAGGGGATAAAGTCAGGGAAATAATGAGAAAATGCTTTTACTATGTCATTACAGAAAAAAGGCAAAATGTAAATTAGGCCACTATTGCTGAGAATGAGAGGTGAACGAATGGGTGAGTTTGATTAAAACTGGGAATCCAGGCAGGCTGAAGCTGCAGAATAATGCATTGTTTTCCCTTGAAAAATCCAAAACCAGAGGATTGATAAATACATACATTGTAGAGTCCAAAATTCTCTCTTCCAAGGACGCCTTTGGACTCACTTGTTAGAGATGTTTTAAAATGCTCAGCATGTCACTCCGGATAAGTGGAAAAAATCTGGGGAATAAACTAGTAACCAGGGTAGCTGCTTTTTTAGAAGACTCCTGAGCTGACCTAAAGGCTAGTAACAGCAATAGAGTGGGAAAAGACAATCCGATGGACTCGAAGGCCAGGACTCTTTTGGGGAAACCTCTTACAGAAACAGGTTCTCCAAGGTCTGAAAGCCCCTTGGGGTGCAATTTAAGGTCTGAATTCCTAAGTAGCTTCTCTGCTTCATCTCCCCCAGCAGGCACAATCATACCCGTCCTACATCTCTACTGAGTCCTGAGCTGGTTAGAGTCAGTCCCACATCTATAGCACATGTGTAATCACCTCTTCATTAGAGGTATGAAGGAGCAGAGCCTTGACCCAAAGCCTATTTCACACAATGTGAATCTTTCCGTTCATGTGTGTAAGGCTCTTCAGTGGAGGGTAAATGTGTGTGGAGACCTTTCCCCCTCCTTATCCCCCTGAGTTGATCAGGGCTGAGGTGTCTTGCTGGGAAGAGTAGAAAAGGCATGAACTCCACCTGCGTGCAGAGGGGCTCAGCTACTGACCTCTAGATTTGTTGCGCACAGAAAATAGTGGTTCAGCATCTCTCCACCATCCTCACTGCACATCTTGACTCAGAGACTCCATCGCACGACAACAGCACGGGTGTGGAAAACCTGCTTAATCTAAAGCATGTGAAAAGAGCTTTGGGTTGGTTTGCTTGTTGGAGTCTATAAGGGTATTTTCCCTTTTAAAATTCTGGTTCTGTCTTTCTTTCTCCTCATCATTTAATACCTGGGAGCCTAATTTCTAAAGTTAATGGGAGGGGAGTACTCATCATGCAGATGCCAAGGAAGCAGTCTCCTTAGCAACAGCAGCCATGGAAGCACTCAGGTCTAATTAGCTCTTCAACCCATTCACGTCCCTTGCACTCCCGGCAGTGTCCTGCCTGAGGGATAAGTTGGCCTCTGTATTATTTCATGCGTCCTGGGGTATAGATAATTCCCTAGCCAACATCTGAGCTTACCCCTATCAGAAATCTTCCAGCTTCGTCATTCAAAAATGCACCTGTTGAAAACTCAGCATCGGTGTTCAGAAAAAAGTATCGAATAAAGAATATGTATTCTCTACGCAGAGAATAGATACAGGTAGAAGCTGGGGAATTTTCTTCAGTGGTGATCCTCTGCATTGGTATAATACCATAAGTGAAATTCAGCCGTAGAAAGGGAGAAGCTTACTCTCTGAGGTTCGTTTTTCCTCAAGAGGGATGTTAGCTATTACAACAGAGAGATTTGCTTGTAGGATACAGACAAGTACTTTCCAAAACCATAGCTGCCAGATATTCCAGGAGCAAGCCACAGTTCCATGGCAGCTGCTATCTCTGGCTAATGACCTACTGAGAAGACCTAGGGCAGGTCTCAGTTGAGTTGAGAGATTTATATAATTCAAAGGAGGACATTACTGCGTATAAAATAAGCCTGATGAGTGGGAGGACAGACTAGACAAGAAAGGGGAGTGCAATGAGAAACTCCTGGTGCAGAAAGTACGTTTAATGAGTTAATAATATCCATAGGAAGAAAACAGATTGGATCACAACAGCAGGCCTATTTAAAGCATGGTCCCATGGACAGTTGCGTGAGCAAACAGGGAAGGAGTCAAACTGAGCCTTCCAGACCCGAAAGAGTGTCAGTCATACGAAGGAATATGGGAAATTTTTACACCAATTTTTGCCACCCAATTTCCCATACTCTGAAAGTACACCCTGGGGGGGTGACATAGAATCATAGAATCATAGAGCAGTTTGGGTTGGCAGGGACCTTTAAAGGCCATCTAGTCCAACCTCCCCTGCAATGAGTAGGGACATCTTCAACTAGATCAGGTTGCTCAGAGCCCCGTCCAACCTGGCGTTGAATGTTTCCAGGGATGGGGCATCTTCCTACCTCCCTGGGTAACCTGGGCCAGTGTTTTCCTCATATCTAGTCTAAATATCCCCTCTATTATTTTAAAATCATTACTCCTTGTCCTATTGCTACAGGCTGTATTAAACTGTTTGTCCCCATCTTCCTTAGGAACCCCCTTCAGGTATTGAAAGGCTGCAATAAGGTCTCCCTGGAACCTTCCTTTCTCCAGGCTAAACAAGCCCAACTCTCCCAGTGCCATGAGCTTCCATACTAAGAGCCTTTCAATACAGAAAAGGCTTCTGCAAACAGAAACGGGCTGTCTTGTTCTCCCCAGGCCTGGTTAAAAAGCCTTGAGCTAAATTAGTTGGAGGAAGCGTGAGGTCTCCACCACTAGAAGAGCTTTAAAAATGGTGCAGAATAGGATCTGTGAGTTGCAGCATGACAACAAATAATGTTCTCCTGAAGCAGGTAGGCAATACGATCCCGCAAATCTCTGTGGTTGCAAGATCCCCCAATGAGTGAAGCAGCGTTTCCCAGATTTCCCTCTGCAATGCCACTGAATATGCTAGCACAAAACATCTGGCACTCTTGCAGAAGACAACACAGGAAATGGGTAGGTGACCACTTCCCCTCTTATAGAATGGGATGAGCTACAGGAAAGTCTTTGCCAAGTTTTAGCAGGACACGGGTTATGACTCATTGTATTTCAGGACCAAAGAGCAGCAGGATTCATAGTCGACACCATTATCAACATTTCCTGCAGGGACACTTATTAAACCACTACCCCAGGAGCAGGAGCTCCTGCTTGACTTGCAATCAGTTTTGGCATGGAATCACTGAGTCTGTGAGGAGCGGTGCCAAGGTCCTAGTGGACAGCCGTCTCCACCATCGCTGCATGGTAGTCACAGCCACGTCACGCTGCTTTTTATATCTAGCAAGCTTGTTAAGTCTGACACTTGGCCCTTCGCTGTCTCCCCTTTGTGCTCCCTTGGCACTCCACAATCCTGCCCTCAACATATTTACTGTGTGGGAGCTTTTTAATTTGAAGATTTATCTCTAATCTTTCAACCTCGTGCACGGCCAAACTCCCTTTCAGATCCCAGACTCCACAATGGTAGGCATAGCACAACTCATGAACTTCTTCCTGTGGCGAATTCATCCATTCAACTCTGCCCATCCAGTCAGGATGTTGAATAACCCAGCAATTTCTCTTCTTCCCTAGCGCAAGAACAACCAACTGAGCAACAAAAAAGAAGGGGACACCATCCACCCATGGAGCAGCTCTGATGGCTTTGTTTCCTGGCTGGCTTATGACAAGAAAAGCAAAGCAGCAGCAAAGGAACCGTGAGAGGAACGCTCTTCTGGGGGATGTTCAAGATGAGATGCTGAAGGGTCCTGAGATCACTTGCCTAAGAGCCAAATTTGGGGCTTTTTTTCTGAGAAGTCAGGGCTGGATGCAGTCATGACATGATATTCTTTGTACTGAGGAGAATTCTTTCTCATGTTTCCCCAGAAATATATATGCTGCACTGGAGGACCCTGTGTACTCCCAAAGCATCCCCTCTGCTTGTATCTCGCTGTTTAAATCTATTCTGGGAAGCTGCAAATCCTCGTTATATCCTGACATCCTCTACAGAGGAAAACTCATTAGATTGATTTTTTGCCTGCATCAGTAATTTAATCATTTATAATAGAGTGGTAAATAAGTAAAACCAGTCAAAACGTATAGTTCCTTGCCGGAGGCTGGAGGGGAGAGGGGACAACAACACCAGGGTCTGCAGTCCAGGGAAGCTAAAATATTTTTTTATCTTTTCCAGAACTACAATGTTATTAATATCTTCAGCAAATGTAAACTGTCAGGATGGGAATCTATGCAGAAAGCCTCTCCATAGGCACCGTCACCTCCGTCTCGTTTCCATAGAGACTTGGGTCCCTTCTTCCAGCAGCGAAAATCCTGATTGACACTTTGTACTTTCCGAGAGGTAGAGCCTCAGCGTCATAGAAACAAGCTCTGAATGTTTATTGAAGTCCCTTATGGCAGGGGGCTGAGCTTTTCAGGGTTTCCTTATTTTATTTATTTTAAAATTTTATTTTTTTTTTTTACGCTTCTCTCATGCCATAGCAAAGGTGCTGGCTTGACAGCTTTAGAATCTGTGATGACATCTTGATTTCAGCAACCAGGTAAAACTGGAGACAAAGGGCTAGTTTGCACTCTGGTTGTTAGAGAAAAGGCTGAGTAGGAAAGAAAACCAAAAGTGCGTGATTGCTTCTGATAATCAAAATTGTGAGGGAATGAGATCTGGGTAGTTTTGGAAGGATCTCCCGCAAAAGCAGAAAAAGGTGGTCACCTAAAGCCGTGACAGTGTGGAAAGGGCCAGACAATTTTATTTTTTTCTGCACCATGAATGTATTGCACGGTTTGGGAGGAACTGGGCCCGTTGAGTAGTGGAGCCACTTCTTTCTTGGATGGTGAATGGATCTGATGTCTGGTCTCATGACCCCCGTGTGACGCTGGTTTTGGACATTAGACACTAACTATGTTCAGTCCCTGAAGATACATCTCTGGGTGAGCTGGGTGGGTAAAAAGGAAAAAAGAATTAATATTACCAGGCAGACTCTTTCTGTTTATTTTTATTGCTTCTAGGCTCTATTTCACACTGCATGTTTTTAGCCAACGTAACTCCACTGTCTTGCTAGAAGGGTTGCCAGACAGTGATTTCTGCTGATACAGGTGACAAATGTCCCAGTTTTCTTGTGGGTGGTTCCCAGAGAAATCAGCTGTACCATTGTCCCCCTGTTTTGCATTGACCCTTGGTGGTCTCCAGCTTGGACCCAGGAGATAACATCTAGGATGTTGAAATGTCCCATCTCTTTATCTAGTCTGATTTAAGGTAAAAACAACCAAAAGTAGCAAAAATTGTCAGAAAAAATGTGGGTTTTGCATGATCTCGATAGATTATATGTGACATATTCTAAAAAATTACATGTACCACCTGTTCAAATCTGACGTACAAAAAGCCTGCAATAAACAAAATTTCCTGGATTTTCGTGAAGCTTGTCTGCAATTCCAGATGTTTGGATTGTACATACAACATGTAGCGTTGCATCAGTCTGTGCATGCTTGCTGACCTAAGGTTGAACCTGTGTTTCATTTGTCACGACTGTGGTGCAGTAGATGCCCTGTGCAAAGCAGAACCTGGGAAGATTTGAGTGATCTTGTCATGGAGAGGCACCCATGGGTCTGACCTTCAGTGGAAAAGAGGAAGAGAAGGTGCCTGCTTTCTCATTATCATAGTGTGGCTCCCAGGAGAGTGTCCATCATGTCAGGGAGCAGAATTTGCTGGTGGTAGGATTTAGCAAAAATATTGGATGGGCTTGGATAACTATTTTTCCAGCATTTTCTCTGCAAATTTATAGCCTTCCAGTCCCCTCGGCACTCTTTGTGACAGAGAAGGAAGAAGAAAACATCTGTGTAGGAAGGTGACTTTTACAGTGTCTCTCCTGTCCCACAGAAGGAGGTTTAAATGTTTCCATTTTACAGCTGGTTCGGATAGTCTAGAGAGGTCTGCACCTCCCCATGGGACCATCACTTCTTGATGGACTGTCACTGATGACCTGAATGCCACCGCCAATGACTAAGACCCGTAGCCCAGTCCATGATGCTGGAGGCAGCTTTCTGCACTTGCCACGGTGCCTATCAGCCTGAGCAGGACTACGGGATGTGATCAGCTTCAGAAACCATGCCCTCCTGCTAGGTCTGAGAGGCAGAGAAGTGCCAGACCCATTGTAGCATATGTCTATCTGGAGATGTGCGTGAAAGCTTATGGCATTGACTTTCATGGTGGATAGCACAGGCTGGCCTAAACGCTTGGTGTGTACAAACCTAATGAGGATCAAAGGAGGAGTTAATTCAGCCAGACATGCCTGTCTGATCAAACCAAAGGGAAGGAGCCACATTGCATTAAGGTCACCTTAATTCTGAAGTAGATTGAAGACACAAGTCTTAAAGTCTGCCAAGTAATTTCCTGTACAGCCATGCTTTGACTCAGTTTGGATTGGCTTTACTGAAAGTCTCTGTGTAGAGGAGGCCTCCAAGATGAGGGTCTTTGGAACAGGGTAAATTAGGGTCCAGTTTCTACTTGATTGCAAAGAGATTTAGGAACCTTAAATGGTCGTGAGAAACAAGTGAGGGTGATTGCAGAGGAAAGTGAAGTTGACCAGTGCAAGCACAGACCAGTGATGGAGGTGCTGTCCTGGGAAACCCTGCACCATCCTCTGCTTCCAACACTTGCAAATAGTTCAGCTACGTGCCTCGTTTTCCACGCCTATGAAATGAGAATGATCCTGTTAGGTGGATGTGTGCTATGGAAGCAGTATGTCAGTAGGGGTCCTACACGGGACAGAGGTGTCTGCAGCCAGTTTTCCTTCCTGCCTTCACCCTCAGACATTTAGTAAATCCCGTCTCTCCAACCTCTGCCTCCTCTGGGAAAACCAGGACACCCACATCGCCGATGGCCCCAGTGACACTAGAACTGCAAGGCATGCAGGTCGTAACAAAGAGCTGTTGGCCTTTCACTGGGTGGAGAAGTCACTTAATGTCTAAGCTCAGCCTGAATATGCACCGCAACTCAGCAAGATCACCATAAGAGCATGTCATCTGCATAAGACGAGTAGTCACAGTGGTTAGGTCTTCCTCCAGGCTTCTGTCAAAGCCAAACCTTATTCTGGAACCAGGAAAAGGATTATTTACTTGGAAAATTTAGCCAGCTACCATGTCAGGTGGACGTGTTAGTGTCTATCAAGTCCTTTGGGTGCCTTTGGCCACTGTTACATGGGTATTCTAACCATGCTAGCCCCAAAAACTGCCTAGGCACAGGGCAGTCCTTGGGGTGAACTTGTGTCTGGTTTCCTGGTAGAGCATGGTAAGTCAGGACAGGGACTGGAAAGTGTGGTTTTGGATGGGGCACTGACTGCAAGTGAGCCAGTTTTCCGCCGCAGTTTTGGGTACTGTCAGGTTGCTGGCAGGTTTGCTAAGCTATGGGGACCAGGGCAGAGGGGCAACCACTGCGGGTTGTAACAAGACTAGGAGCCAGCTAGCTACATCAATGGGGACAGAGTGACCCCAGGATTTCATCTCCTGCCCTGGATATGATTGGTACATAAAGTCCCTCCCAGGCTTTCCTCTACCAGAAGAGTGCTAAAGGAAAACCTGTACTATCTAGAAAGTCTGCTTTGGTATTGTCCTGTCACAGAATCACAGAATCGCAGGGGTTGGAAGGGACCTCTGGAGATCATCTAGTCCAACCCTCCTGCCAGAGCAGGGTCACCTAGAGCAGGTTGCACGGGACGGCGTCCAGGATGGTTTGGAATTTCTCCAGAGTTGGAGACTCCACCACCTCTTTGAGCAGCCTGTTCCAATGCTCTGCCACCCTCAAAGGAAAGAAGTTCCTCCTCATGTTTAGATGGAACTTCCTATGTTCAATTTGTGCCCATTACCTCTTGTCCTCGCCAGATTTCCGGGATCAATTACTCCATATGGTATGAAAAAACCCCCATAGTGCTTGTGAGTCTCTAAAGAGAATTTTTGGGCAAGGCAGGGGTAATTTGGGAGCCAGAAGTGCTTTTCTTGATATCTACTGTGCCTGCCTTCATTGAGAGCTTTTTTACACTATTGTCATCTTCCCCTTAACCATGGTTATGATGCAGGGACACAACACGACCAGTTGGACAGAGGGTTAGATGAGTGCGGGGGGGTGTGGATAGGACATAATTGAGATCCTGAGCTGGTGGGAGATGACAATACAAACCACAACCTTCTCCTCTTCACCGTTAGTCTACGTCTGCCTCCACAGCACAACATGCATGGCTTTGCCACCCAGAGCCTCTTGGAAATCCCAATTATTCTTGTTCCCTTTGTCTGCTTCAAGGCGAAGCAAGCACAAATGGACCCTGAACTCCAGGGCGGGCTATAACTGAGCATCAGCATAGACTACCTCAAGTGTTGCACTGATGTCACCACCTAAACTGGGGACAGCCTTTAAGGCAACAACTTTAAGTTCGACTTCTGCCGGTGTCAAAACTGGCAATGAATTTTGGCGCTCCAGTTAGGGGATTTGTAATTTTTCAAGTGTGTAACAGGCTCTGTGATCCTGGTTACAAAGAGGGATTGTATTTTGACCCTGTTGGGAAAATACCTTCATTTTGGGCAAGGAAGGGATTCACACTATTCAAAGGACACCCAGAAAATTCTGCACCACTGAAGTGTGCAGTATAGTAGCTCAGACAGTGTATGTTTTGCAACAAGGGAAATAATGGAGTTTTTTTAGTTCACTAGTCAGATCAGCAGAGGACAAAATGGGGCAAAGTCATGTCAGAGGAGGAACTCTCCTAATACCTCAATGGATTAAATCGAAGATGAAAAAAGATTTTTTCTTGCACAAACTCAGCACAAGCCTCTTAGTCCCAAAACAGTTCATTCCATTGCTTTTTTGAGTTTTCTAACCTTTCCTTTCTTTTTTTCTTTTCCTTTTTT